>VZTX01015786.1:978399-1020125 GCA_013400915.1 Pardalotus punctatus | reverse complement strand
GATACCCAAACCTATTGATATTTTCCTTCTTCTTAGGGGGAAAATGGCTAAATTAAGTTGTTGTTGTTGTTGTTATCATCATTATTATTATTATATTTCTTGTCAAAAGTGTAATCCAAATGAAGTGGAAGGAGCCACAGAGTCAGAATTCTCTAACTGCTTTCCTCATGACCAGCTTGGACAAGAGCCACATCTCTTCCTCCTCTGCCCAATACACTATAATATTATGGTTGTTGTGTCTGGGGATAGCATCAGTAAAATTGAGCAGTGAGATTATCCTCACAGGTAGACTGAGTTTCTGCTAGGAAGCCCAAAGAAACCTCTGAAAACTTACATAGGCAGGCAGAAGGCCAGGTGTCAGGCAGGTGTGATTAACTTTCTAACATAAAAAATAAACATATCTCTAGTAGAAGTTATACAAATATTCAGCATTCCACAATCTCTTCACACTTTGGTTATAAGAAATTGTCAACAGAATTTTTTTAAGGCTAGAATCTGTTTTTACAAGGGATTCAGTACTCAACTCCTTGTCTATTCACATTTGTAAGTAAAGGCTTAAACTGACTGACAGAGGGAAGTATGATAAAGAATTTTGACTCAAGCAGAAAAAAAAGTCTGCAGATAAGATATTTTCATTTTCTAAATGTTACCAATTTAGAGATATTTCTAAGAGAGCATAGCAGACAGAAATTAGATATTAATTCTCTTATGTTAATAAAATTGTAAAACTGCTCATCTGCAATGGACACTGTATCAGGGGTCTGTGAACCATGAAGGACCAACTGAAAAGGTGTAGCTGTGGTGCAGATGAAGATATTTAGACAACTGAGTGTACCCATACCATTTTTTCAAGTTTCTAAACAATGAAAAGATAAAAAGAAAAGAAACAGAAAACTTTAAAAAAAAAAAATCAAGGAAAAATAAAACAAGCCACCAAAAAAAAATGCACAAACTTTTAGGCTAGTAAAACTGGGATAATTTTTCCAACCACATCTGTTTTCCAGGTCCTAATTCAGTATCCATAGTCACACTGTTGAAGCTCATTTTATCACATGCTCTTTTGTATTTCCCACAGAATGCAAAATAATGTAGTCTGGTATTTCTCTTCTGGCCCATTTAATTTCTTAGACTGTATGGAAGAACAGTGGTGTTGCTCTGAATTCATATTACTGCAAGGGAATGTTTAAAATGCAAAATGAATGAACTGAGTTTTCCCCTAAAGAAAGAAAACATTTGTATTCAAAGTTTCTGATTATCATTCCCTTTATTTGATTAAATTTTGCTTGTTTGGGGTTGTGGATTTGTTGGTTTTTTTACAGAAGACTTGAATTCTATGCCAAGCCTAGGCTGATATTGACCTTTCAAATTTTCTGCTACTAGGAAAAAAGAGGTTTGGTGTTCAATTATCATAAATTACAGTGATACTTATCATTGATTGCCAAACCATTTAGAAATGTTCAATAATTAATCTTCACATTAGCCTTGTGACAGAGGAATAAAAATGCAGTGCAGCTTTCCAGAATCCAAGCAAAATTAAAGATCAGGAAAGATATAAATAACCTATAGGCTTTCTACTAACTCTCTCTTGTTCTATATGGGAAAATTTCACATTGATACTAATTTTGACATGTTTACATACTGCTCTATTTCAATTTCAAAAACAAACTAATGAGGCACAGTGATGAGCAGTTCACTGTCATAGCAAGGCAAGATGCACTTTCAGAATTCAGCACCTAAACTTTTGCTGACTTTTTGAGTGTTGCAAGGATACCAGTTTTATAACCGGCATTAGTTTCTTCTATGAGAAACAAGTACTAATTCATCGTGATTCCCAGCCCAGGTACTTTGAGTAGGTCTTAGAATGACAAAGACAATTTTAATTCTTTTTTTGAGCATCCAGTTTCTGTTCAAGACAACAAAGTCAGCACCACAGACAAGATGAGAACTTTCTGATCCCAGAGTCTTTTATCCCCTCTTAGATTTAGGAAATAATTGAGACTTTTTTTCCCATGATTTACCACTCCTTCAAAAGGGCTTCTCTAATCTCTCTTTCATTATGACCCAAAGTTCCTTGCATCTCTGTAATAAAAATATGAAATCTGACTTTTAATTAACAAAATTCAACACTAGAGTATCTTCTAGAAAGTAAATGTAGAGGACAGAGTGAGAGCAAGTGAACAAGTCCTTCATCTCTATGAAATATATTCCAATTGGACCACAAGTGAAAAGCTGTCGCACCATTTTGGAAACGGAAATTGTGGATCTTTTGTTGTTTTTTGGGGGTGGGTTTTGTTTGTTCTTTTGTTTGTTTGGTTGGTTGGGTTTTTTTTGTTTTGTTTTTGTGGGGTTTTTTTGCTTTGTTTGTTTTTGTTTGTTTTTTTGTTTTGGTTTTGGTTTTGTTTTTTTTTCTTGTGTTCTGTGCTTGCCTTACCTGGCTTTGGGGGATAGGATGCACAGACTTCTCTCATCTGAAAGAGTTGTCTTAAACCATTCCTTTACAAGCTGTAGAGTGCTAATAAACTTGCCACATTTTTTGTATTCATCTGAATAATAACTCGCTGTAGGGCCTGGTGAAACAAGAACCATATTTTTTCCAGAGTTGACTGGTTCTGAAGCTCATGGGAATGATAAATTCCAACAGAGCTGGGGTTCTCTCAAAGCCTTCCTCTGTCCCATACTACCTACAGCACTGTAGCCACTGCAGTGCTGATTTGGTAAAGTTACTAATTCATGTCATGCTATACTTTTTTCCAGTGACTAGCACTTCATTAGGGTAAAAAGCTTCATTATGAAAGGAAATATTCACTGAGAATTCAGAGTATGAATGGAAAAATACCAAGTTTTCTACCAGCTTTCATGTTACATGTATACTTGTCAGAAGTAGTAAAGACAAAAGCATAACACTACCTTTTTCTGATCCACCAAATTATCCATCATAGTGACACTGAAGTACTAAGAGGTGTGAGAGCCAAATCCTGCCAGAATGGGGTCCAGTATATGTTACTAACTTCCAATTAATTTTAAAAAATTTTGATTGTAAATATTTGACTTTAGAGCTGTGCAAATGTCTTCCTCTAAACACATCTTCCTGCCTTGATCTCAAGCAACTACAAAAAAGTCCACATCTTTAGACTGCAGTTTTAAGCCATTGATGCTGTTAAAATTAGAGAAAACCTTGTGTTTTTTTCATTTTTCAGGGCCATAAGTCAGACCCCAGTTAACCAATTTTGTTTGTGATTTTGTCCAATGCGCAAACTAAATATTAGGCTGCAAACAATCATGGAAATTGCAACCCCACAGGAATTTGTTTAACAAAGGTCTAAGTATCCTTAAAAAGAAAATTAAATAGAAGGTGGAATTAACTTTAGGGAAGTTGAAATTAACTTTAACAGCTTGGCTACAGCAAGAATAGCACGCATTTTTAACTGCAAGGAAAATTCATCCTGTGAACATATTACTACTAAGAAAAGTTGCAGATTCTCCATTTCTGTTTTATCAAATCAAGATGTGTTAGCATACAAAATACATCTGTACAGAGCAAGCAGTAGTCATAAAAAGTTTAGAGAGCTCATCATAAATTAAACTGATTCGGTCCAACAGTTCACATTATTCAAGTCAATCCGGTTGATGTAACAGTCCCTTCTGACCTTAAGGGAGTCTAGGTATCTGCCCTAGGATACAATAGAGATGTATTTAGTATTCTATTACCACCAGCTGTGGGGCATTAGCTGTTATCTCCTGCTATGACTCACCCCTGATAACAGACAATGGGCCATCAAGAACCCACCCCATGATTCATGGACTTACCTCATCCTACTGTGAGATGCTCCACCCAGGAGGGAGGAGGCAAGAATTCCCACCTGGATATAACCTGGCCTTGGTACTGCCTAAGTGAGCTTTCTTTACTGGGTTTGCAGAGGACAAGAATTATTACTGGACTTTCAGGAGGAGACCAGACCTTCTGCAGGATCACTGTTTTAACTGAACCACTTCATTTGGACTGCTACCACCACCCTAACAGGGTGTCAGGTTGCGTCCGACTTTGTCAGTACTTTTTCCTTGTATTATTAAACTTATTTTTAATTTTCCTATTAAATTTTAATCCTGGCTTGCAATCTCTCACTGGTTTGTTTTCAAGCTAATACAATATCTATGAAAAATTCTGGTTGAGTGTAATAAGGCTCTTTAGGGAATATTACAATTGTAATGAGCTCTTAGCAATTCATTCACCTGAAGTCTGGAGGTAAAAAAAATAAGAGACAAAAAATTATTATGCAACTGTGTCATGAATGTTTATAGTGTAGGTCAAGAACATTTAAATAGCCGATCTGTACATTAGATTTCAAGTGCAAGTAAATTTTCTTTACTTTTACGACATTTTACAGTATGTGATGATCCTTCAATCCTTAAGAGAGACCTTTTATTTGTTGTGACTCTCCGTCTTTTAGACAAGGGCTACTAAATAGTATAGTTTCTGAGCCATGAAGGAAACATAAGGCTCTTGCTGATTTGACAAAGCTGAGGATGTATTTGCTTTACACTGGACATTGCCATGGATTTGCTACACTTAGAGGTTGATCCCCATCTCAGGAACAGCCAGCAAGAGTGTGAAGGACACTAGTTGCCAACTATCAGTGCTGATATGTTGCTTAAATGGTTTAAAATGTTTATTGTAAGTAGTAATCTGTAAAAACTGCAAGTATCTGTGTTCGTTGCAAGTATCAAGTTGCATCTTATCTATACTTGGTAATATCCTACATTATTAGAAGCAATTCTTCATTATGCAGAGAAACATAGACAGTTAATACATGTTGATTTTAGATGAGGTAAATCCCACCTTCAGAGTGGGATGTCTGTCTAAACAAGGAGGCTAGATAACACGCATATGTGCAGATATATCTATGTGTGTAAATCCCATGAAGGGAAAACGCAATTTGTTTGGAGATTTAAGAATTTATTCTATTCATTGAAATATCATTCTCTGTTTCTTCTAAAATATCTGCCACTGTGAGAAATGAATGTTCTATATTTTCAAAATGGAAAATAATCTTGATTTATGATAGTTATGGTATACCAGTGGTTTTGTTTTCAGTGTAAATTCTTCTCTTTGCTGATATTCACAGGTAAGGTGACAAGTGTCAAATGTATAAAGAAGAAGAGATTTTGCAGTCAAAGAGAGAAATAAAGACCTATATTTACTGAAACTGTTGAGGTGTGTGTGTGTGTGTGTGTGTCTGTGTAAAAAACACACACTGAAACACACTGAAATTTTGTGCACATTGCTAAAAATATGCTTAGTTCAAAGACAATTCAAATTGTCAAACTCAGACAAACTCAGCCTTTCGACCTGCCACTCCAGGTACTGTAAGCTGAGACCTTACAGATTAAAGTACGAAGTGTTTAATGCAGTTTTCAGGGTAACACTGCATATAGTGTAGCTTACAAAACTTTAAAAAAAAAAAAAAGGGAACCAAGAGAGAAAAGTTTGAAAGAAAGAACATCACTCTTTCCATTAAACTGATGAAAAACCAAGCTCTGGAGAGGAAACACAACTTACCTAAGGTCACACAGGAAGCCTGTGGCAGAGTTGAAAATTGAAATCAAATTTCCTGACTTTCAATCCATTGCCTCAGCCATAAGAGGATCTTTCCTCTCTTATTGATTTAATTTATCGATTAATCTTTTTTTATTCAGAGCATCTGCTTGACTACAAAACAAAACATTTCACATGATTATTTACAATAACTTTACATTTTGATGCTCTTTTCCTTACTTATATGCATCCTGAAGATATTTCAAATCAGGCATCTATTATATATAATCACTGAATAGGTACATTGATTAATTTATAAAGATGTACTTAATTTTCTTCCTTAATTTCCATATAACAGATTAATTTTTAAGAGAACATACCATTATTTTACACAGAAATTAAACTTGGGCACTTCAAATGCATATGTACTTCATTATCTATCATTTACATGCTATGTCAATCGCTGCTAATTCCTCAGAGAACATAATCATACAGTGAACAAGCAGCATTTTTATATCTTTTAGAGAATAATTTTAAGAATAAAGAGGGAAATGGCACACAATCCCAAATGCTGTTTTTCCTTCTACTGCCCAAGATCAAGCTACCATCCTCACTTCCACTAGACCTATAGTGGCACCTCAAGGCAGAAGAAAAACATGTCAGGATTTTTCATAGGCTCCTCACATGCCTCACACAGGGAAGTTAATATTAAGCCAGAATAATGTAAAATTAGGTCAACAAGGCCTGAGTCTGCAACGCGTGCTTTAAGTTGTCTAAAAATGGCAGGCACTGACTCAAAATAGGTGAAAATTACTTTTACGAATCAGACCAGGTACTTTAGTCCTACAAAATGTCAATATTTATTAACTGTTATACCTCAGTGAAGAGATGAAGCTATGAATTGAATCAACAAATTCTATAGACCATACTAAAATCCCAAAGACTCTTGTGATGAAATAGGAAGATTTCTTAACAGGAAGAAAATTAGAACCTGTCTCATATTGGGAGCCAGTTCCATTTCTCCTGTCTGAAGAACAGTAGATACATGTTTTGCTCAAATCATTCCAGACAAGAAGCAGGAAATGTGTCTGAATCATTTAGATATTTGTTATAATCTAGGAAAAATAAAAGAATGAAATTTGTCCATGTATGTTTAAAGAAAAACACCCAAGAATTTCTAATGTAGTAAATTCTCCAGTTATATCCAATCTTAAGATGTTACCAATTGACCTGAAAATGGTTTTTTGTTTGCTGCCTTTCTTAGCTTAATATGTTTGTTTTATTATGTATCATGTGAGCAAGATAACCTATGTCAGAGTTGACTAATCTGGAAGACACATCAATGAGTGTTTGTTTGAAGTCTTTTCTTCCCTCTAGCCCAGTCATTGTTCAGTTCATGTGATAGTTACCACATCAATTTAACTTAAATATTTTGAATATTCTCCTTTGGCTCTTTTAACAAGGAACTTGTTTCCCTTAGTATTTGTACAGCATGTGTGTTAAATTAGCTTCATCCCCAAGATTTTTTTTAAGCACACACTAGTAACAGACACACAGGTAATTCATATTCTACAGGTTCTAGAAGGAGAGAAGCTCAGATGTTTCCTGATCAGAGCTGCATAGCTGTTTAGCTAATTATTAATAAGAAGTTAAGACATGATGAACCTACTTGTCTTTGCTATTTTTGCATTCAACAAAGCAGTCACATACCTGAAGCTATTGAAAGTGTGAAACAGAGCCTTTGACCCTGCATGGTTTTAACATCAAGACTGTTCAGAAATAGATATCCAAGAGAAGAGAAGGCTCTATGGAAGTTTTCAATAATTAAAGGCAGCTTATGAGAAAGATGGAAAAAATCATTTTATTAGGGCCTGTAAAGAGAGGACAAATGGTAACTGTTTTAAACTAACATAGGGTAGACTGACATTAGATATAAGGAAGAAATACTTTTCAGTGAGGGATCTGAAACACTGTCACAGGCTGCCCAGAGAAGTGGTCAATGCCTCAACCCTGGAAGCATTCAAGGTAAGGCTGAACAGGGCTCTTGAGAAATCTGATCTCTTTGAAAATGTCTCTGCTTACTGCAGGGGGGGTGGGAACTAGATGATTTAAAGGTTGCTTCCAAACCAAATCATTCTGTGATTCTATAATTGATTCTATGATCCTATGATTCTGTGATATGTGTCTAATTGCTGTGTAACTTAATAATCTAACTAAATGGGTAGAATATTTCCCTGTTGCTTTGAGCATTAATAGTACTTCTTTTAACTGTTGTGACCTACAGGGATTCTGTTGTAACACCCGGGGAAAAAGGAAGGTGGTACTCACCTTTGCATAGCTTCTCTGGAACATAACATGTCTTTTACCACTATCAGAACTCACAGCAAGAATGAAAGGATTAAAGAAAACCTAAAATATCTTCAGCCTTATACTGGATAAAGAATATTCGTATGGATGTACTTGATCTATTCCACAGGACAAACAACTGCACACATTACTGCAGGAGAAAAGTCATCAGGGAAACAGACTAGCCTGGTTAAACAGAGACGTTAGGCTGGATCTTAGGGGAAAAAAGAGAATTTATCACTTCCGGAAGGAGGGTCAGGTAACTTGGGAGGACTATAAAGATGTAGTGGGGTCGTGTAGGGAGAAGATTAGCATGGCCAAAGCCCAATTAAAACATGATTTGGCCACTACAGTTAAAACCAAAAAAGTTTCTACAAAAGCATTGGCAGCAAAAGGAGAGTCAAGGAGTGCCTTCATGATTTGTTGAATGCAGAGTAGAGTAGGGGATGAGGAAAAGGTAGAGGTACTTAATTCTTTCTTTGCCTCAGTTTTCAATATCAATAGCAGTTGTCCTCAGGATACCCAGCTCCCTGAGCTGGAAGTTGGTGATGGGGAGATGAGTGAAGCCTCCACGATCCAGGAAGAGAGGGTTAATGACCTGCGTTGCCAATAAGTCACTCACATGACCCTGATGGGATCTACCCCAGACTTATGAGGGAACTGGATAAAGATCTTGCCAAACCACTCTCAATCATCTACCAGCAGTCCTGGTTAAGTGGAGAAATTCCAGATGACTGGAAATTGGCAGATGTAACACCCACCTACAAGAAGGTTTGGAAGGATGATCTGGGGAAATACAGGCCTTACCATGGTTCCAGGCAAAGTTATGGAAGAGATAATCCTGAATGGCATTACACAGCAGAAAAACCAGAGCATCAAGCACAGCCAAAGTGAAAGGCAGGTCCTGCTTGACCAAGTGGATCTGCATCTATGACAAGGAGACCCATTTCTGTAGGTGGACGTGGTCTATCTAGACTTCAGTAAAATATTTGACACCATCTTCCACAGTGTCCTCCTAGAAAAACTCCCTGCTTGTGTTTTGGATGAGTGTACTCTCGATGGGTAAAAAGCTGGCCAAATGGCCCAGCCCAGAGAGTTGTGGTTAATGGAGCCAAATCTAGTTGGTGGTGGGTCGCTAGTGGTGTTCCCCAGGGCTCAGTTTTGGGGACAATTTGACATCTTTATTGATGATCTCAACATGGGGATGGGGTGTACCCTCAGTAAATTTGCAGATGACACCAAGTTGAGTGGGAGTGTTGGTCTGCTCAAGGGGAGGAAGGATCTACAGAGAGACCTGGAAAGACTCAATCAGTGGGTAGAGGACAACTGCGGGAGGTTGGAGATGGGCTTCTGAATCTGGCACGGTGTGATCTGGGTTTAGTGGTTTAGGGGTTGCTGTGACAGGGCTGGGTAGATGGTTGGACTGGTCCTTCCAAACCTTCCAACCCTGATGATACCATGATTCCAGGATGAAAGTATCCTGTCAACAGTCTGAAAAATATGAAGACAAGATTAATGAATCCAATCCACATAATTTATTTCAATCACAAAAACCTCCCACTATTTTAAACCTATAGAGAATATCTGTGGATAAATGGTTATTGTTTTTTCTATGGAAGTGCAAGGATGGTAAAACATGTACTACTCTGAATTTTTTTTTATCTGCTAATCTTGTTATTTTTGTGCAAGACTACTATTTTACTACTATGTGTGAGAGGCCAAGTATCCTAATGATTGCTTCTAACACATTTCTCCTGTGTATAAATATCAGGTAATTCAGTAAATTAATTAAAATCACATTACTTTTTCAGATGAACATTCAGAAAGACCAAATTAGTAACAGAGGGTTGTTTCAAACAAATTTGTGAATATCCTCAGGTCCTATTTGTTGTAAGTGTTATTTGTCAAAGAATGAAAAATAATGTAGAAAAGCAGAGAAATCATCACTTCATAAAAATACTTAATAATCAGTTGAAAGAGCCAGATTTGGTGTTATTAATTATAAAGTGAAAAAGAACAGTTTGTCTTTTCAGTGAAAAAATACAGTTTATCCTAGCACTTACATTAGGGAAGAAAACAGCATGGAACAACTGATCCCTGTACATAAAAATGAAAATAGTTCAGGAAAAACTAATCTTGATTTGCCAACTGCTTTTCTGTTCTTTGCAGTCATTATCTACAGTAATGGGCTGAGACAACTATACAGGAAATTAAGATGTACATTTGGATCATTGGTAAATGAGCCGTTAGATAATAGACAACTGATTTGTTCTGCTTACATATTATAGAGAACACTTCACTTCTGGAAAGGAGATGAAGAATTAGCTGTGAATTGCCTGGTATTTGTGAACTGCATTGGTGAACTGTGCTAGAGACTAGCTTTAGTAGAGTTTTTTTGTTCATTGATCCAGGAGAGTGAAATAAAAGCATATATCAATACATGTCACACATAATAATGATTGCAGATATTTTCTCTGTTGAAGGTCTAGCAGATGTATATAAGAGATAGAGGATATCACATATTACCTCTGAACACCAAAGGGGTGAGTGAGGATGGTGCAGAGAGTTCAAAGAGTTACTTTAAGTTTAAAATACACTTCAAAATGGTTGAAGATTTTGGTGACTGGGAGATCTTTTACTTTTGCACAGTCATGTACCACATCGGAGAGAAATTAAGCTGGGAAATCATATTCGCAAGTTTTACTTTTGCCTACACTAAACTAAGTTAATTGTAAGTGAGATGCTTGCACTAGTAAAGGAATAACAGCAAACTGCTTTCTGAGAGAAGAACACCTCCTTCCCATTATGGTCTCTTTTGAAGTAGCTGCTTGACTAATGAATTTGTACACATCCCACCTCCAACCTTCACCATCCCACTTTCCACATGTATTTGCATTATTGAGAAGTAATTATAATGAAAAATACAAGCCTCAGTGAAAAGGAGATGGCATGTGACAGCTGAAAAAAACCCAACTACGCCAGACAACTCATCATATTACTAGGTCTTCTGACCTTTTAGCATCCACCAGACCAAATGAATAGAAGGATAAGGTCAACAGGTAAAAACAGACACAGCAGGAATTATTTCATTCACTGATCTTGAAGACTGGACAATTTGAACAGAGTATTGTATAGATAGTTTTCTTAATGATTCAATATACATAGAAAAAAATGCATTCCTTTACAGAAAAGATTAATTTGTTTGTCAGTGTCCCATTGTCAGGGGCAAAGAATGGATCAAATCTGTCAGCCATTCTTTAACCAAGAGCATAAAAGATGTACACAGATTTGTCCCTTTCTAAGAAAAGAAATTATGGAGGTACTTACAGCAGTTATCTTCAAACCCTTATACTGCACATTATTCTTGCTAAACTCTCCCTATAATCAGTTGGATGAAAAATTCCTGCAGGCAGGAAGTTTAAAGTGTCTTAGTTATATTTCTGCTCTGAACATCTCCTAGACAATTTTCATGCTATTCAGTAGAAATCTTACCCCAAGAGCCTAATACCAGACACTTAAGTTGTTAGACTAAATCAAATACGTGAACCAGTCTTCCTAATTATTCTCATGAGTTTAGGATTGCTTCAAGAAAATAAACTAATAAACTTACCAAAATATGGTTAGTAAGATGTTATTTATATAATTTTTTATGCCTAGCTGGAAGACTGGACTCTGCAAAGACCCTTTAAAAAGAATGGTTGAGTAATTCATAAGATGAATCTAAGCACATTGCAAAATAATTCAACAGCAAGACAAACAGGTCTTAGATATCTGAAAGAAACAACATTCATTGCAGAATTGAAGGATGGAATCTGATTTTAAAATAACATCTTTACCCTAGAAAAGAATAGTCCAGAAACTGGACATATTCACCATTCAAGAAACTACAAAAGCAGTGTATTGCAGACTGTTGTAAAGCAGGCTTTCTGATCACTGCCACTGGATAACAAACCCTTTTAATTCAGAAGTTGGCAATAAAAGGGGAAGGGGAAATAAAAAATACACCATTATACCACAACACAACAATTAAAAATTTGAAAAAGTAACACAGAAATGTCAACTGGCTTGCCCCAAACAACTCATAAAGCCTGTGCCCCAGTCACTGCCAGAAAAATTAACTTTAACGTAATTCATCTACAAGTTCATCCTTCTTCTTAGAGGTCCAGGTTTAGACTATGTTCTTTTGCATTTCAGTAAAGAATTTGCATCTTGTAATAATATGCAACTAAATAACACAAACTCAGCCAAATTTGACCATTTCTTCTTCTCCTTTTTACATCACAGTTCTTTCAGTCTTTATAAGTAAGATCAAACTCCGTGCTTACACTGAAACCCTTAAACAGTCACTTGGAGGAGTTCTTTACATCTCAACATAGACCACTGTAAATAGCAAACTTTAATGGAAATGCTGACCAGCCTTCCATGCATAGCTCTCAATAATGACAGATTCCTCTCTGGCTTACTCTCTCTCATTGCCATCTAACCATTTTTCTTCCATTCATTAGTGGAACATCATATAATTTAACAGAAATTAACATATGTAAAGAATGTCATCCAAGAGGGATTTTTGGAACAAGGGAATATTTTTCTACAGTTGGCAGTTTTGGTAAGAGCTCATTTTCTAATCTACAGTAGTTGTTAACTTCACAAAGAAATGAATTCTCTTTCTTCAGGTTTTTAACCGAATGCCCCATTTTTTGGCTTTGTGTCTTGGGCTTGTGGATGTCTTAAATAAAAATACAAGAACAAAATCCCACCCTCCAAGTTTCTGATTGCTTTTTATAATAGCTCAGTCCCTGAGGGGCTCAGCTTGTTATTGAAATTGTTTTCTTTAATGGGCATTTTGTGTTTTCCCCCTGGATTATTTTACTTACTTGGAGTGGTGAATGCATGCCAGTTCAAAAATCAAACACTGGGGCAAATGCTACAAACACATTGCCCAACATGTGGTCAGCATTTAGACAAGTATATAAAGCAGAGAATTATTCTGAGCACTGGGGAGAACACTCTTAATTCAGTGTTACAGCAGATAAATTATCTATCTCATGATTTAGATTATGCTGACAGATTCATTATGTATTTCCAGTGCCCAAACATATTAATAAGTGTAGGTTTGTCTCAGTTCAGTATAGGAATAAAATTCTGCCTTCAGATGAATGCTGAAAAGGCACAATGAAGGGCAGATGTGTTCTATAGGATCTTGGCACTGTCAAGACACAACATTTGAACTTCAAATTTATTTCAAAAGCCTGAAAGCTTATTTAGTTGACACTTGGGAGGGAGGGAGAGGGAGAGGATCTGATTCTCCTCTCACACATGTTTTAAGCCATTGTTGGATTTCTGATTTCATTAGAGTTACATCTGATTTACATGGCTGTCAGTGATGGGATACAGTCTATATAAAACTGAATTAGAAATTTAAGGAACATTCTGCCAGATTTCTAATGCTACACCCAGCAGGAGGCTATTGAAGTTTTAAGCTGGGAAAATAACTTGCTAAAGGAAGACAGATCAAGAAACAATCTGAAGGGATGGTGGTTACTGAGTTGCTAAAGGATCAGCTTTGGGCCTGTGTTTGCTGAAATTTTTTCAAGTCTAGAGTCTAAGTTGTCACAAAGTACTTTATTGTTATACTGAATTCGAAATATTTTGGAACTTCACAATTCCTCAATGGTCTCTTATCCTACCAAGTGCTGGTACTAACTTTGTCTGTGTCAATCAGTCTTTTATAAATACATACTGCAGTTTCATTTTTCCATCTATCATCATACCCTGAAGAGATCATAATATGTTAAACAGTATTCTATTGAAATGAATCCATCAGAGTTGAAGTTTCCAAGTTATTTCTTCTCTTTAGGGTATCTACTTCATCTAGTATCAGGCACTTGGACATCTAGCAGCCCTTATTTCCCACTACAGGCAATAGACCACAGACTCCACTTCAGAATGATTCAAAAAATGTAAGATTCCTGGTTTGAATAGCCTTCTGAAAGACCTTCTCTCTACACAAACTGGATAGGTCATTTGCCCACATAACTAGGCAGCTGAACTAAGATTGTCTGACCATGTGTTGCCACACTTAATTTGATGTTACAAATTCTTGTCATGTCTAATTTCCTGCAGAAATGCTTCCATCAAGTTGCTTGTAGTGTTGGAATTACAAGAGTATGTACTTAATTTACTTCAACTACTCTTTGGAAGAAAACACCTCATTCATTACATTCCTTAGTCATAATCTGGTTTTCCATATTTACAGTAAAGTCAGAGGACTCCCTGTATGAGTAAAATCAACTTTATATTTTCAGTTTCTAGGACATCCCACTTCAGCCAGCATTAGAACATTAGGAATCACTGTGATAGTATTCTTCAAGCCCATGTGAAATTGTCAGGAGAGGACTTACAGGTTCTGTGGGAAGGGAGCAATCACAATTAGGCATTCTCAGATCCTGCAGTTATTTTAAGACAAACTCCCTCTAATATCTGTACAGCTTTCTGCAGGCTTGAATCCTAAAGATGGTAGCTAAGGTTCTAGGTAGACTACTCAATTTTCATGTTACCCATAAGAAAACTCAAAGCAGAACTGTGTAAAATTGTTAATGTCTGAAAGCAACCCAAGTAGCAAGAACAGTGACTCAAGTCTTGCTTCTGTTTCATGTCAGAAAGATAATCTCTCATTGTAATCTTGAAAAAAAAAAAATGCCAATACAAGTTTGAATTAAATTTCAGCAATTATTTAAAAAAACCTTCCCTGAAGGTAATTAATTATGAAAAAATTCTTACTGTTACACTTCTCTTGACAGTCTAAATGAAAAAAAGTCTCCAACAGGAAAAAAATTCAGATTTCTGTTGGTTCTTGTGTTCCCCCTTATTGCAAAAAGAACAAAACACAAGAATAAAACAACATCCTTTAGCCTAAAACCCCCCAAATCCCCAAAGAGTAGTTTGCTGATATTGCTGTAGCTTTACTCACCTGTCATGAGGAGAAGATCAAAAAATTAAATTCAGCAAGAAGGAGTAAATGCATTGTCTCTATTTCACCAGGGGCGAACTGTCTGCCACCCTTAGGAGCAGGAACACCGAGGGACGTTGTTGTACTGCTCCAAGACGGACAAGAAACAGGATGGAGTGGCATGAAGGTGCTGTGGTCATGCTGTTGAAAACAACACAACTAATGGGAACTAAGCCAAAGGAATAGCCCAGACAGTAATTGGAAGGTGAACTTTTCTTCATCAACTCAAAAATACATATTATTTTTCATTCCCCTACACATCTTAATGACTGAAGACACTCAAACTCCACCTAAACATGAAATTATATCAACTGACCCCTTTCTCAAAGAAAATTATGTAAATATAACTTTGGTGAGGAGGGAGGTCAGAGAAGACTCTATCATAACATCTGGGATCATTCAACATGCTCAACCCACAGGCACGGCTCTTGGGTAAGAAACTTACTCTATGTGTACTAAATATTTCTTTCAAGCTGGCTCTTATTGGTAATTAGAGCTTGCCTGAATATCACTTCAAATTCATTTTTGCATTCAGTACATTATCAACAGCAATCTCTGAACCTTAACAGTCACAGTTCCCTGTTACTAGTACATTTGTTAATGAAGTGCCTAAATTATAAACTGGAATTTGGTGCGAGTCCGCCAAGGGCATTAGCAGGGCCTTGCAGCACACTTGGAAAAATAATGCACCAGCTGAGTGTGGGGACACCATGGACATGTTGCCCTGAATATTTGGTCAAACCACTCTCTGATGCAGTGGGCTGTGGGATCACTGTCCAGGGCACTGACAGGCTGCTTGGGCACAAGACACTCATCTTCCCTGGGGCACGGACAGACAGATCAAATATAAAGGGTTCAAGGACACCCCCCTTTTATGTGACACCTGCCATGAGGGGGTTGCTGTCAGCTGTGAGTTAGGCTTGTCTGAAAAAGAAAACTGGATTGTTCTCATCAGTCTCATACTGGGAAGGAAATTACTGGGAAGCACCTCTGACCCACTTTCCCGCTTCCACCTTGCCAATACAGTTTCAAACAAGTAAAAAGTCTCTTATTCCATTGTGCAAAAATCAAAGGCCACTTTGAGGAAATGTAGCCCCATTACTGTACAACTAATCCGGAGAAATAAACAAGAAAATTTCAAAAGAAACATATCTTCTGCAAATCATGGTAACTTTTTATTGCCTGTCAAGCAAATGTGCACTCCTATCAGGTTGGAAGTGACTAAAAATCACAATGAATATTTTAACTTCCCACTTTTTCATGCAAATTATTTTGAAACTTAATCATGACAAATATATAATTTTAAATTTAAATCATATTTCCCTGATTTCTAATTCTATGTACATATTTAAAAATAAATTTAAAAGACATTAAATACAATATTGACGATAGTAAAATTTTCTAAGTAATTTTCTCTGTCACTTCTGCAAAACTCTCATTATATATTCATCTGAATTTATATATATAAAATATATTAATACTGCAGTTCATATGGATTAAGTTATCTGTAACTTGCATCAATAAAAGTCAGTATTACAAGTATCTTACAACATAAAATACTGATTCAACTCCCTTTAAAATCAATGGGTAATACTATAAATCTGACAAGTCATACAGAAAATATTATATATATAATAAATAATAAATGTAGGCCATCTACTGCTTATCATTTAAAATTGACCTCAAGAGAACAGAAAATAGATGTGGACTTTGATTCCATTCAATTTAAATTCTAATTTAGATTCCAGATTAATATCAAAGCTGGAAAATTATCTTGTCCACATGGATTTTTACTATTTTATAATTCATAACTCTAATAATATAAATTTTATTGCACAGGACATCCAAGTCAGAAGAAAAATATTCACTATTTTCATATTCTTGCACATATTTCTACAATATTTATGTTTCAATATTTAATTTTCAGAGATAATAGGGAAAATGGTGGAATATATAGTTTTATATGTAGGACAAACTATTCTGTTAAAAGAATTGATTTTGTACTTATAAACCTATATGAAACTTCAGCATGAAGCAGACTTATAAAGATGCTGCAAACTTGAATCAATAACAATTGTTTTAGTTCTGTTTGGTAAATAAGAAAATAAGAAAAGTTCTTTCTTCTTTGAAAGGCATAAAAGTAAGATAACTAAACATATATTGGACAAATGCTAGTAAATGGGAAGAGAGAAAACCACTGTGGATTGCCAAAAACATTTTTCTTTCATTTTTTAAAAAGTTAATTATGGTAAGAGGATAAAATATTTGTCAAGTAGCATGTTAAATTCAAAGGCAACTTCAACTGAGAAAATACTGCAAGATGCATTTTACTTTAACAATGGTGAGATGAAAAAACAGTGTCATTTCTTTTAGGTCACTATAAATGTGAGAAATACAATCTTTGAGTTGGAATCTTTTGGTTTGGTCTTTTTTTTCCACCTCAGAAGTTTGGTTAGTGACTGAATCTGACATGGATTCCGGTGGGTTTAAACTTTTTCATTTATTCTATTCTACACGTTCAATTTTCTACATGAAAGTCCCACATCCAAACCTTGTAGTCAGCAGAGTGTGCAGGAAGCTCAGACTTTGGCCTGTCACTTATATACACTAAAATGCAAAAAGGATCTGTAAAACTGGACTGAAAAGTAGCTTATAATGCTCTCTGAACCATTGATCAGTGTTACAGCAAGCAGGAGATGCGAGGTGCAGCTTTACTGTCCGTACAGACCTGTGCTGAACGGCCTGTATTTGTCTAGTAGCTGGGTAGTCTGCTCTGCATTCCTACTGCTACTGCAAACCTAGAATGATACGTGATTATCACTTAATACTTACAGGAAATTTGAAAAATGGAGAATGAGTTTGGAAAAGGCACTAGAAGCAGACTGGTGGGAAAGCTACTTGCTTTTATGTAATCTATAATATTAATAATTAAAATTAAAAATGAGTAGTCTCAATAATATGTTGTCTTTAAAGTTAGTGAACAAAACACCACTTATCAAATGCATACAAAAAAAAATCTGATACATGCATCTTATGCAGAGGAAGTAATATTTTTAGACTGAAAATTAACCTTCTTTTCTTTGTTAAATATAGACACATGCATATCCTGAGAAACCCAAAATAATAGTTGTCTTACAGACCTGTATTTTGTGGTATTGTGAGTTCCAAGGAGGCTCTATCAAGAACCAGTCCCCGGCACGGTGAGCACTCTGAGGATAATTAAGACAATCTCTCCCTGCAAACAGCCCACAATTTAGATGCCATATGAAACTGATGGAAGACAGAGGGACAGAGGCAGGTGTGTTTTCTACAATGTCATTAACCAGGTGTGGAGTGCTGTTTTTTCAACCCCTTGTTTAGCCACTGCTAGATGAAGGAAACTTGCAGACAGTGCAGAAAAGCTTAAGAAGGGATTTTGTGCCTGTGGAAGGAAGAGATAAACAGGCAATTGTGGCTGCCACTTCTGATAGAGTAAAGATTGAACCTTGATAGATCAGCAAATGTGATAGTGTGAGAGTAAATGCTTAGGGCTTGAAAGAGTGAAAAGGGCCGGAGATGATGTGGTGGGGAAGGGACAGCCAGGGAGAGGCAGCAAACTCAGACAAGGCATGGTTTGATCAATGAACCGAGAACCTGAATCTAGCAGCAGCATGTCAAATAGAAATTTGTCTCAATGTCCTATTTTACGCAAAATATATTTGCTGTGATAGATCCTACATTATGTACATGTCACTCTTGTTAGGGCAGGCTGCTTCTATGGCAAGACTGTCTGATACTGCTGGTTTTATAAGGATTCCTTGCCAACTTTTAAAGTTTCAGCTTCTGCACCTTTTTCCTTCAGGTTTACTTTGGGGTTTTTTTCACCCTTTCTTCTAAGTTCCAGACTACTCCACAGACTGAAAATGTCCAAACCCTATATATGTTCTGTAATCACTTCATTTCCACCAAGCTGGACACAATCTCCGGGAGTTTCCCACATGCTCTAGTGTTAATACTGGGATGAGGAAGTTGTTCTGCCATTTTTAGAAGCTGCCTCTGTGTGTGGAAATGTACCATGCAGAGAGAAATTACAGTTACTGTCTATTATTTCCTTTGTTATTTAGGATACCAACTATGATAGATTATATGTGCTGAATTTCTTCCCCAAATGTGCAGCACTATCAGTTTGTAGACTTTTGTTTGACAAAAATTTGCTTAATTCTAGTGGGAGAAAAGCTTCAGTATTACATAGTTTATGCATTTTTAGTTATTTCTCTTTTTAGGATACACTTTCTCAAAACTGCAAAATGACATATAAAATCCTGATGGATGTACAATTAAAATACAACTTTACTAAGTTCATTTTCATACGTCTTATAGAGTTTAGATTAATTGTGACTAAGGTTATTAAACAGAGTACTATGAAAAATGAGCCATCAGCTCTGGGTTACAATACTGATTTTCCAATATTTTTAACTTCTTTTCTTAAAAAAACAAAACAAAACAAAACAAAAACCCAAAAAACCAAACAAAACACCTAACCAACCAAAAAAAAAAAACCACCAAACAAACAAACAACAACAAAAAAACCCAAACTCCATATATATTTTTCTGCACGGGTAATGAGGGGGGGAAAACAAAGAAAGAAAAGAAAAACAGCTTGGAAAATAACGATGTGAACAAATCTGTTACACGGATATCTGCTTGAGTCCAAAATGGGCTTTACCTACTTGTCTCTGTGGCTTTTGCTATCTTGCTGCTGGCAGAGAATGACAAACCATCCCCCAGTTTCCAGGGCATTTGGGGTAATTGACCCCTACACGAGGATAACAAACCCTTGGAGATGGGAAACCTGACCTGCCCAAACATTGTGGCCTTCTGACCCAAGAGTGTAAGAGATAGATACCTAGTGTTCCCATCAGCTTCAAAGTCTGGATCCTCCTTCAGACCCAGCACTGTGTGGGTTTTCTCTCCAGGCAAGGCAGGCTGAGCAGAAGATCCCCATGAACGCTTCGCCTTTGCAGCTGCTTTTATCACTAAGTATTCCAAGCTGCCCTGTTTCCCCAGATTTGGTCACATCAAGCTGCATCCAGAATTTATCCCTTGGCATGCCACCTGAGCTGCTCTAGAATCTGTCCCCCAGGGGTTGCTAGGAAATTCAGCATCGAACTTGGGATTGATGAGACGAAATCAGTAAATAACTTAAGTGTTATATACACCAGAAGTTTGCCAGCTACTCCGTTTGGCTTCTTTCATATTTTTAAAACTATCACATGAAAAAAAGTGTATGTTAATTCCAGTTAAATATTTTTGCCTTTAAAAAAAATTCTGATTTCTGTTTTCAATTCCTGGACTCAGACTTAAAAAACAGCTTGTTTTTTCTCCTGAGTTTTGGTATTTTGAAAAATCTATGGGAATTCCACTAAAAATTCATCAAACACCTTGTGGACTTTTTGCTCACTGTGTTGGAGTGGAGGCAGGGGGAGAAATATATTCTCAATGTTCATTTTAAAAGAAATTGCTTACATGTGGGTGTAAAATACTTTTTTAATGCTGCAAAATCTACTCCACACCAGGGTCTATATTGCACTTAGAAAATCCAATATCAGTTTAAAGACAAAAAAAAAAAAGAGAGGAAAAATGTAACTAAATAAATGCCCCAACCTTTAATACAACTGAATACAAAATGGTTTCAAAAGTCATTACCATCCTCAAATTAGAATATAATTGAATATGATTCAAGTGATACTTTTTCCTTTATTTGTACAGGGTAGAAGGTGCAAGATGACTGGAAGCAGCATGTGAAGGCAGGAAGAGTCTTAGTTACAGCTGCAAACTGAAAGTACAGGAGGGTGTGGGGAGAACAGCTGGAAGCTCAAAAAGAAACAGGGTCACCATGAATCACACTTCCTTCCTAGACTGCTTCTGGAGCAGCAGGGCTCTTTATTATGAGTTTAGAGTAAGCTCCTACTCATGGCTTTTTTTTTCTAATACAATCTCTCACAGTTTCAAGAACTCTCCATGGGAAAGCAGACAAATCTGAAGGAAGAGAATATGAAGGAGGCATGAGAATTACCTTCAAATATGCAAAGGGATCAGTCTCCACAGAGGTGGAGTCTAGGACAGGAAAAAAATAAAAGATAGGAAAAGAGATTAAACTCAAGCAAAGACAACTTCTGTTAGATACTCAGCAGAACTTTTTAACAGTGAGGACAGTGAATCTCAGTGATGGATTATTTGAAAAGGAATATTCTGGCAAGCTCTAAGAGCCATTTAGACAAGCATCTGACAGTAATGACATGAGTAGTGCTTATGCAGCTTTGGCACAAGATGGACTACATGAGCCTTGCTGATTCTTTCCAGCTCTTTGAATCTGTGTGCAAAACAAAAGTCTCAGCTAATCTGCATTTCCAGGTCTGTTTCTGCCAAAAATAAAGGATAGAAAAAGGTGAATATGAAATTATGAATCTTAATATATCTATCTGCATGGTTCCTACTGATGGGTTTTCTTTCTGTGTAAAGCAGAGAGAACCTTTATTTACATTGTCTCATCCAGGTCACATAGACAAAAGTTATTACAATTCAGTTTCTCTGCATTGCAGGATGAAGAGCTGAGTCAACCCTGCTGGGATTCAACCCACGTTCCAGGGAGTCTAAGTATTTCATATCTGATTTTTAAACTTCTAACCAAATAAAATTTCTGCTTGGAGATGTACCAGTGTGTGGTCAGATTTTATTGTGTTTCTGTTTGAAATTCACCCACAAGTCTGAGAAATTCCTACATTTTAACCAGCGCAGAGCATCTCTTATGTTGATCTATTTACCTTTTCTTTTCAAGAGCATGCAAATGAACAGGATTTCAGTGTTTTTCAAAATTATTTTATACTCTACACAATTCCATTGAGATCCACAAATGCCTTAGATTTATGCCTGCTCAGTAGCTGATGCTCAATTATTAATTCACTAATGTCTGTAAAGTGCTTTGAAGATGAAAAACATTACATTGTAGAACTGCTAACTGATACTCGGATGCTGCTATTATTGGTGCTGAAGCTGCTAGAAAATATGCTTGTAACACATCCCCAAAGGCACATGATGAGGAAAGGTCACCTATGGCAGTAGTTTATGCAGAAAGGAGTAAATCAGACTAAAATCCTAGAACTACAGTGCTTTTTTAAGGCAGACTCCAAAAATCAGTAGAGTTATGAGATCAGATTTTTTTTCTTTGAACAAAGTATGTGTAACTATTAACAGATCAATACAAGGGAAAAAATCAATATAAGGAATTACTTAAAACAATAAGGTGAAAAGGATTTCCCACTAGCTTCTGGGAAGGCAGGGCACAGTGGTTTCTGTCCTTTACTCCAATTACTTTGTATGTGGACGGGGAGCTGAGTTTGAATGCGAAATCATATTTAGATGGAACAGCCCTTCAGGCAGTTACAGAGTACAGAGAGATCTGCAGTGGCATTCAGTCTCTGTGACTGCAGAGCAATCCCGTTTGGGTTTTGCAATAGCACTGCTGTGCTTCTGCTCCAGAAAGATACATTTTTAACCCATCATGGCCTCTCGGTGGGGTGAAGCCAGAATCCTAAATAAACACCCAAGAAAATATCAGCAGACAAGGCTTTCCCTCCAGGCTCTGCCATCTAGCTGTAAGCATAGCAATGCCTTTATAGGATCTTCTGGTTTCCCTCGGGCCCACCCTCCAGCTGGGTTACATCTGAGAGTTGCTCTTCCCTCTGCCTGAGATGTGGACAGAAAGGAGAATAGGCTGGTATTGATTTCTCACACATCGCCTTCGTACCCACACAGACACACAGCCCTGATCATCAGATACTTTGGGCGTTCTGCTGCACTTCACACTTCTGCTGCTGCATTACAAAACGCTGCTCTCTACTCCCAGGTTGCCAACGCTGCTGACCCAAACTCCTGCCACCGCTGTAGAGCACTACCTTTTGAGAAAAGCCTGAAAGGGCTGTTTGGCTCTGAGCAGAGACCAGTTGAAGTCATTAGATAAAGCTTTGACCCCCAGTGTCAGACTCCTTTATTTGAACAGCAATTTAAAACAGCTAAACCTCTATCCTGAGCAGCAGAATAGAGCAAATGAAAACACCACCAGACCTGAAACACTTTAGAAATGTGGACGACAACCAGAGAAGTTTAAACACACTATTTCAGTTTGTATCTGCAAGCAATGGAAACCAAAACAGGCACACAACATACCCATCCTACCCCTCAGCCCCCAAAAAAAGGGTCAGGAGGAAGTTTTATCTTTGATAGCTTGTTCTAAAGCACTTGAGACTTTTAATACTTTTAGTCAACTCGGCCAGACTAGACTAACACTGAGGCTGTAATGCAGGCATTTAAGAACCTCACTTCACGTAATAATAGAACATATGAGTTGAGTAACACAATTTTAAACAGAGGATACTAGAAGAAGTTAAAAATAAAAAAAAAATTTAAAAAAAGAGAAGTGACTTCATCCAAGCCTCAGTTTTGGGGGATGAAGTCCTTGATAAGAAGCACAACACTGACTCTGGGACAAAACACTCAGAGAGAGGCTATTGAAACATGCAGAATTAACCATGTAAAAAGCAATTCAAATTTGGATAGCAAGGAAAGAAAATCAGTTCAAGTTAAATCCCACAGACAGTTATTGAGACATGGTGGGTATAGGAAATTTAAAACACAAGAAATAAAGTAAAGAATTGTGGAAGACAGGAGATGTTCAATGTTGACAGCCTCCAAAATGAAGCCCATGAAATTAATTCAGATGCAAGCAGAACAAGTAATGTTTAACATCTGAAGAAAGATTCAGAATATGAAACATATTTGCCAAAATGTTCAACAGCCCACCAAATAAGCTCAACATGGGCAAAGCAATTTCCCCTTAAAAGCAAAATATAATATTGCCAAAAGAGAATAACAGACTATCAATATGTGGGGGGAAAAAATTATCAGGCCTGGTGAACATTATTTCACAGGCTACAAGAATCAATAATGTTAACCCTGTCTTCAGTAAACACAAACTGATGAAATGATGTATTTGTGTGTGGGTGCCCAACCCAGTCTGAAAGATCAGTTAAGGGTTGGGACCAGTGAGGGAAAATGTTTAATCTCAAACACAGTTCTTGGGCAGAGTGAGCCCAAAAAGGCACCTCATAGTTGCCATATATCCATGTATGCCTTGTGTGAGATCTTGCCTTGAGCACAGGCAGCCAAGCCCCAAGGAGTGGATATGGAGGCTGCAGAGCCACTTGCTACACCTAAGGCAGTAATTTGACATCTGTATTTGTATGGACCTGTTTTTGGTTTATTTATTGGGTTTTTTTTTGTTTTGGGGTTTTTTGTTTGTTTGTTTTGTTGGTTTTTTTTGTTTTGTTTGTTTTTTGTTTTGTTTTTTTTTTTTTTTTGTTCTGTTTCAGGTTTTTTTAGGAAAGAAGCCGAGGAAAATACCTCTTTCAAAGGCATGCTGAAGTATCAATAGCCTAAAGTCTAACATGCTACAGTTTACATTCATCAATGAAATTTTCTTGTTCTGGAGACATAACAGTTCTAGAGGTGGGGAAAAACTGCTAGGAGATTTATTAGAGCATCTCAGAGATGTCACACATTCTCAGGTTCACATATGCTCCACCGCCATGTAAAAAAGAAGCTGTGGCCTGCAGTGTGGGCTCCATCCCCTCCACTGCTATAGACAGGTATACTGGCACACAGAAATTATGTCCCAACAGGCACTCTGTGAATGACACTGTCTACATGACTTGATCACAAGCCTACATGACTTGGATTATGAGGGAAAATTTTATTACCTAAATATGAATCCTATTATTGCTCCTGGAGCATATACGAGGGAGTACAGGATATAGGTCCAGCTTCAAAAAAATTTTGGTTTACCAGAGGAAAGAAGCAATGAGTTGCTCATTGTGCAGTTATTTTATCTGATAGAAAGCCCCAGAATAATATTTTCCCTTTGCCTTTTTTTCTCATGCCAAGACTTGCATGATGCCTGGCCAGCTTCTGTCACAGTAATGGCTCTTGTCTGAAACGATGAGTGCTCAAATATCGCTGATATCTTTGGGACCATCTCCTGGCTCATAGGGGGGGAAAAAAAAAAGTAAAAAAAGGAAAATCAGTCCTTGATTCTTTATTGTTAAAGTGAAAAGTCAGGAGCTGATAGAGGAATGGGTTGATTTAGACTGAAGGTCAATCCAATCCAGGGCCCTGTCTCTGACACTACCAATTGTTCCCCAGAGATAAAAGAGCAAGGACAGAAAAAACGTGTTTATCCAGTTAACGCACTACAGAGATATAAAAAGCATGCAGCCACACTTCCCCGATTATTTCTAAGAATTCTGGTAGGCTGCCTTCAGTGAGCCAATCTTTAGTTGAACCTTGGAAAACACAGGTTGTTTCAGAGTTCTATCATATTTAAAGACAGTCAGTGGGAAGACATCTGTTCATCATATTACTGATAGCTGGATTGTCTGATGTCAATGATGCTTTGAATATTTCATGATACTAAAAATTTGTTCACTATTTAGAGCAAGGATTTAAAATCAAGTGTTTTAGAACCTTGAAAGATGCTTAAACTCTGACCCCACAGCAGTGAAATACATGGTTTGCCCAGCAGCTGTTGCTGAAACCATTCCATTTTTGCATAAAGTCTTTTAATAGCAATTAGACCTGAGACCAAATCTGAGCTTCCTAAGTCATGCTACAGAGTCCAAAGAATGAGGGAAGATAAGCATTATTTGCAGGAAAATTTTTCACAGAATTTTATATTTCAAGTCAGTCTTCTGTCTAAAAACCCTTAGGAATCTACTGTTTTGCTATATGACTTGTCTGCAGTTATCATATCCATTAGCCAAAAGCACTCACAGGGTTTCATAATAGTGCATTAGGACACTGAACACTCCAGGGAGAAAATGAAGCTAATATAATGGCAAATGACTTTCAAAATATTCTATTCTGTCCCTTTAAATTTCAGACTCTGAAAAGAAAGCAAAAGAAAAAAGAAAAATAAGAACATGAAAGGAAGAGATTAGCCTGTGACTGAAAGTCCAGCTGTGTAAACAAGTTTAGTGACTTCTTTTATCTCTAATTGTTCTTATACATTGATCTTTCTGGTGCCAAAATCACACACTTCACATTAATTCTTCAGTAATATAGCATTATTTCCGGATGGAATTGGTCTGAAATGTCAAACTGATACGTGTCACTTGCAATCTACTAACGTTTCCAGTTTTTTCCAGTGAACATCAACAACTGTCTTTAGTTATATTACTTTAGAATTCTGAACAGGAAACAGGTTTATACCACTGAAAATGTGAATATGGGCACTAAAATTATGTTAATGGTGCTATTCACTATGCAAGACTTAGAAGATATTCAGCTGGCATAAATTTTTAGGCCAAATTACATTAACTTCAGAGATGTCATGCCAGTTAATATGGTCAAGTAATTGGCCTATAGACTTCACAAGATATCTGTCTCACAAATGCAGAACAGGTTGTTGTCTTTCCTGATGGTTTAGGATCTTTGTGTAACAAGATATTCCCATAATTATGTAGACTAGTCTGGAGTAGACACTGGGGTAGACGCTGAAAACTCCAGCTAGAAAAAAGAAACCACGTGTACAGGCAAATGAAAAACAATACTGATAAATACAAGGTGATGCACACTGGCCATAAAAATAAATTAGTGAGGCAACAAGCAAATGAACTGTCTGTGCATCTGACCCAGGTCAAAGTCACCCATATGTGAGAAAGGGGCATCAAAGCAAAATCACAGTTTGTGTGCAGCTCTGATCAGAAAAACAAATATTTTAGGTTACATGGTGTATGTGGCACAGTGAAACATACAAAGAAGATTGTGTCAATATAATGATGTAGTATTGCCTGCAAAGTTAAAGGGGATTTGATAACATTACACATAGGAATGAAAAATGTGTATGAGAAAAAGCAGACTTCTCTTCTTCAGTCCTTCTACTTCTTCCCCAGGATTATTACATAGAACTAGAAAAGTGTAAGTTTAGAAATTATCCCTGAAATACTTTTTCCTCCTATAGATCACTAAACCATGATTACCTTGCTGTCTGTATGTGCTTGTGTTTTTGTATAAAACTTAGATATAACTGAGGTTCATAACAAGACTGATGACTAGTAAAACAGTCATAACTACTGACAAATATGGCATTTATTAATAATAAACATTATTTCATAACCAACCAACCAACCAACCATAATTCATGGTTTAAGATAGCCTCTAATGTTTATAAATTTGTCATACGATAAATAGACTTTTTGCATTTAGTAAGTCCTTTGAGGCAGGCAGTAACTGTGAAAAATAGAGTACTAGACTAGATTGATGCCAAATTAATTCAGTCTGTAAATTTCAATTTTGCTACCAATAATTGTTTTCTAAAAGTACATGACTAGATAAGACCCTAAATGACCTGCTGTAGTCATTCCTGTTTTGAGAAAGAAGGTTGAATGAGAGACCTCCAGAGATGCCTTCCAACATTAATGATTCTTTGATTTTATGATTAAATGGAAGAATGCAAACAATTTTGCAGGACTAAAGTTGGAAGAAATATTTCTCTGCTAAAAGATGTATGTGGCTGAACATGTTAGGAAAAAACACATCAGAAGAAGGATTTACAGGTTGGGGTTTTTTTCACTCATAATGACATGTAAACAATTTTTTGTGGTGTATAATAATCTCTGAGAGAAAATTTCTTTCAACCCCAAACTAGATGTTAAAAACAATTGTAACAGACATTCATTACATGGCCTTAAACTGAAAGAGGTTAGATTTAGATCACATATAATGAAGAAATCCTCTAATGTAAGGGTGGTGAGACACCGGGGCAGTTTTTCCAGTTACTGATCTGAAAAGTAGAGATGACTGAGGTCCATTGTCAAGAAGTCTTCTCTGGCATAGTTTAAGTATCCAGTGCAGATATGGTTTCTATTGACATTTCACAGCAGCGTTGGTTCTTCTAAGAATGTGTTTTGGTGGGCCAAGTTAAACATCATCTTTCCTTGTGGGAGAGGTTTTTAGGCCTGGTCTCATCAGTTGTCTTTGATTTCTGTGTTGAGGTAGGTTTGTTTGGCTTGCAACCACTGAAAGTAAATGCCCAATCTTAATTAAAAAAGGAAGAAAGTAGACTGAAAGAAAATACTCATGGTTCAGAAGCCAGGAATATAGACATGAACTTCACTGACTCTTTGAGTTACAAGAGCTAACAGTGATGCAACTGAAGAACATCTTTCTCCAAAGGCAGAGCCGTGCTATGGGAACAGAAGGAAAATGCCTGTGAGCAGATTCCACCTGGGGACCAACCTCTAGAGGGCAACACAATCATATGAAACGGCAAAGCAACACCGGCAGGGGCACCATAAAAACTGCACCCTGAGCAATGCAGCTGATCCTCCCTTTATAACCTAAACCTTTATTTCTATAAAACCTAAGTCAAAAGACAGGTTTTGCAGAATGACACGTCAGCAGACGCCCTCCGTATGGTTACTGTGACCATATTGTATCTTCGTTGACATACAATCATCACCATAAAATACATGACCTTCCACTCTAAAAATGCATCCCTCAAGCTCGAAGAAAACAAAAATCTCTATAAAATCTCATGGTTTTTATTCTCATGCAGAAGACTAGAATGCCATAGTTGCACCTCCAAGCTCTGAGTCTACAGCAGCCCCAGACGACTGATCCTCAAGCCCTTTTTTTTTGCATTCTCAAACCCCTTTCTCTGTGTGACTTGGTATGATAATTTTTAAATACATACATAGGTGTAAATTAAATCAAAATATTCCCATAGTTTTTATCTAAGTATCCCGGTGTCTTTTACCTACTACAACTCTAGTTTTCTTGGATCACTGTTGCTTCACATAAAGCATCTGCATTTCATATTGGAAAAAATAAAACACACAGAACATATTTTCTGTGTTTCACTTGCAAAGAAGCAAACCCTATTAACTGCAACAAGGATTAGTCTTCAAAGTTCTTTGTTAAATAGGTAATGCCATAGATATTTTGTTAGCAGTAATATAAGAGCAGAAATGGCATATGATTATTTTTTCTTAGAGCACTCTGGAAAGCATTCAATCATTAGCTCCTGCAGCCATTCACCGTGGACTCCAGACTAAACCTTTCATTTTTAAATGTCAATTTCTGTTGTTAAATTAAATGAAAATGTGGATCAGTGTGATACATCATCATCTAAAGTAACTCCCAAGGAAATCACTGGAGTAATGCCATTAGCGCTGCCTGCGTTCTCTAAAACATTTGGGTGAACTGAAGCAGGCTGTGTGCTTTGTTTCAGAGGCTGCCAACTGAGATCTGCCTTCAGCCAAGGCTACGAACACCCTGCCTGTCACCCAGGGCAGCTCTACCCATGGGACTTGGGACAGTCAAGAGGATTTGCTCTGGTCTGGGCCTGCTCCTAACACACAGGGCAGGCTGGAATCGCTACTGGAATCCCTACTGGAGTCCCAAACCACACTGCTGCTGTCTGGAGGGGACTTGGTTAACTGGTGGTGAAGGGGCATGGAAGGGGTGGCCAGTGTACTGGACAGAGCCAGACCCAGTCTGTTCCAGCCAGCACCAGGAGACCTGCAGGACACAGCTGAGCCCAGCAGCCAAGGTGGTGTCACCTCTGGGACAACAGATTCCAGGAAGGGCAAAATGCTTCATGGCCATGTGAGGAGTAATGAAAAATGAGTGAGAACCAGCCCTGCAGAGACCAGAGCAGTGAGGAAGGAGGGGCAGGAGGTGCTTCAAGTGCTGTAGCAGAGATTCCCCTGCAGCCCCTGGTGCAGAACGTGGAGAGGCAGCTGTGCCCCTGCAGCCCCTGGAGGTCCATGGTGGAGCAGAGATCCACCTGCAGCCCCTGGAGGACCCCATGCTGGAGCAGGGTGGTAGTTTCAGAAGGAACTGCAGCCCAAGGAGACCCCATATTGGAGCACGAAAAAATTGTGAGAAGGAAGGAGCTGCAGAGAAAGGACTGTTTTGGATTGACTGAAAACCCCTCACTTCCCAACACTTTGCACTGCTCCGGATGAGAGATAGTTGGGAGAACAGTAGTGAGCTAAGGAGTGACGTTGAGCCCCGGAAGAAGCGGGGTAGGGGTTGGGAGGAAGTTGTTGTTTTAATTTGTCTTCTTTCCCTCCATCTTAATCTGGGTTTACTTGACAATATATGAAATTAATTTTCTCCAGATCAACTCTTGTTTGCCCATCATGATAAATGGCAAGTGATCTCTATGTGTTTATCAGAACCCAAGAGCTTTTTGATCTTATTTTCTCCTTCATACTCCCAAGACAGGGGAGTGAGAAAATAGCTGGGTGAATATCTGGAGAACAGCCAAGGTCAACTCACCACAAAAACATTGAGAATAACCATGACTTTCCTAAGGAAGATCAATATAATTTTACTGTATAATATCTTCACCATGCAAGAAGAACGATGAACTACAGGGCCCCAAAAAACATAAATTTGAAAGGATGGACTTCAAGGACAAACCTATGATGTCTCCAGTCAAGTTTGACTAGGTCTGTCTCACAAAAAGGTTTGATTTGAACTCAAAATTCTTGTAGATTTTGACAACATGGACTACACGAGTATTTTCAGTCTCTCCCCCTCTTTCTTCATCTTTCATTAAGTTAATAACGCAGTCAGTTGGAGCTGATAGATACTGTCCTCTTCAGCTTATCCTGGAATTATCTTAAGGAGAGGCAACTGGATACAGAACAATTTTGTAACTGGTGCAATATTAAATCTTCTGAATATCACCCATTATATCAGTAGAGAAGAAACACAAATCTTTCACAATCCCTTTTGCTGAATTGAGAAATTCACATACTTGGTACCTAACATGGACTTCGCAAGGAGTCCTGAGCTCCCCATGTAACAGGATTGTGACTGCAACCTAAGAAGAACATCTCATGCCCATTTTGCAACTGAAGATCAATTACAGGTTTGCTTTAAAACCACTTCAAAGATCTCTAATCTACATCAGTGTCATCTGGCTAACATGGCTAACCTAAGAAAGCAGAGATCTCCTATTTGCATATATGACCAAACAGACACTGTCCCCCAGGAATGCATCTGGAAAATTCTCCACTGAACTTCACAATCTCAACACAACCGCCCTCATGTACTGCCTTTGGTCACCAGTGTCTCCAAGATAATCTGAAACCTTAGGCTGGAGAAATTCGTTCATGTTCTACTGAACACCAAGCACTGGCAGTCACCAGATGTCTCCTCTAATCTTAACACTGAGGGGAGCCGCTTCCAGGACGTGTGCAGCAATTTGCAGATCAAGCTCTACAGAAACATTTCCAGGGACCTGCCAAGCAAATGGGAAGTAAAACAGGCGTGAAATTCAACCCAGTAGAGGGCAACAGACCCCAGTGTACATGAACAACACTGCAACCCTCGGTAAAACAGCTGTTTCCAACCTGAACCTTAGGATCTGCAGAGGCTAAGTAGATGGGGATGGAAAAAGAGAAGTCAGAATTCTGATAAAATCATTGATGAAACTTCCTGACCCTAAGTAAAAATGATCATCTTTGTTCTTCTCCACAACAACAAAATTGGTTTCAAACAAAATCATCTTACGGCATAAGATATCACTGAATTTGGTTATAAATGCTGCTATTGAGATGCATCACCTATAAATTGTTCAGGATTTAAAAGAAATGTCTTTTGGCTGAGAGAAAGCCTTACAAGGGTAAAGTATGAGGCTATGTTGGGATGCCTTGGCTTAGAAAACAGTGGGTTTTTTTTCACTTTTACCTGTCATTATAGTAGAGGTAAGAATGTGTGTTTTATTTTTAACAGATGAGCCCCAAATAGTGTAAAAGTAAGTTCAATGGAGCAAAACCTAGCATTCAGGGAATATAAATAAAAGATACATTCAAACTAATTTTCACTTAATAGAACAAAAGCAGAGGAGAAAAAAAATAATTTGAATTACAATTATTATTTTGAAGCCATGGTAGAGCAATAGAAAGTCAGCAGATAATCCTAGGATTTGTTTGAAAGACAGGGTCTTTCAGAGTAACTTTGAAAAAGTCCTGATATTGGTTACATCTTCTCTAATTCTGAAGACTGGACTGTAGCTGTCAGCAAAGTGACAGTTTGGCTAAAGTGTGACAGATCCCTCCTCAGTCCTTCTCCAAACTGCAGAGCTGCTGTGATTACACTTGGTACTTTGAAAGTTATACAGCCAGGAAGACCCAGAGAAAAAACTATGAATGAAAAGTCAGTTGTCAGCAGAAAGGAAAACGAAGGCTGAATAACAGAAACAGAAGTGAAAGCTTTTAAGCAGAAAAAAAAATCACGGTAAAAGGTGTCAGGGATAATGCCATTAGCAGGGACAAATGGAAATCATTGATTAAGAAAGTAGTGAGAGCAGGCAAGGGAAAAATGTCTCTGAGCTTTTATTCAGCAGTTTCAAATCTTTCAAAGATTCCTACTGCCACTTCTTTCAAATGCAGAAAATACATTAGGCATAATAAAAGTACTGATCAAATCCTTGTCAGCCTATATAGTGTGTTAGATCTTTCAGGAGAATTGCCTGTCTGTTGTGATACAACCCTAATATGTGAATATCTGTGATTTACTGTTACTTTTTTGGCTAGATTTCAAGACCTGGAAAATGTGATTAGAAGCTGCTGTAGAGACAGATAGCATTTTATATACATGTGCAGACCAAACGGCCTACCTAGTCTAGTATTCTGAATCCAGACTTAGTAAACAGTATATTATATTTCAGAAGATGATGAACTTACCCCTGATCCATTTTCTGGGAATCCACCACATTCCAGTCACTCCAATACTATTCTTTCTCCCTCTGAGTCCATTACATTCTTCAGCAGAAAGAGCTGAACTGAAATCAATTGAGGTTTTGCTTTCGACTTCAACAGGGCCAAGATTTTTCCCTGTTCCTTTGACGATACTCACAAAAGGACTGATTGCAATTAAAAAAGCTGAATCTTAGACCCCCATTTCTGCCACTCACCTCCTCAAGTAAACCTCACTTCTGGAGTTCCCAGTGCATTCCTCTTCTGTGTGCCTGGCATCAGGGCTGAAGTACTTCAAAAAATTGACTGTCTTTATATTTTTTAATTTGTCAGACCTGAACATGCTGGAGGTACTAAACAAATATTAATCAGAAAATAACTGCAATAACAAGACAGCCAATTTTGTAGTGAAGGACGCTGAGATGCTATTTGGAATTACTTGCCAAAGAAACGTTAAAAATTTTGAAATTGCTGATACATAGATGAAATAGGTTTCTGAGAAACAAGTCAATGCCAGCTATTTTGAAAAAAGACAGAAAATTACCAATAATCAGAGCGATGCAGTCAGTTACTTATTAACCATTTATAGTTGGTGTTATAGGGAAATATAATGAACTATGATACCAAATACATTATTTTTTCTTTTTTTCTTCCTTTTTTTTTTAAGACACAGGAGTTTCACATGTTGTCCCAACACTTAATATCCCCAGAAAAACTTAAGACTGATATTTTCAACTTAAACGAGAATTACGCAATTTCCAGCTAAACCAGGGTGATGTAATTTATCTTTTTTTTCAAAACAACTAAGAAAACAATCAAATGTCGTAAATGAGAAGGTGACTGCAGACAGTCCTTGCTAGTTTCATCCACTAATGAAGTGAATAGCAAGTGAATACCAACAATGTTTGACATTTCTATTGAGTCTTTCATCCCAAATCACCTTAATCAATTTCATATCCATTTAGACACATCTTTTAGCACTTACATGACTGAAATCAAACTACAGACATGATAGGGCAACACACATAAAAAAAATGTTTTATTCTGAAGTTCAAAAGGGGAAAGATTTTTTTCACAACTGAGAATATGTGGGAAGATGTTCAAGAGAGAGAACAGATGCTGTATCTATGATTATACTTGTAAAAGTCATGGCAGAACATTGTTTCTCAAATGGATGAAGTATTTGGGACCTTAGGATTCTTTCTTATTCAGGTGAAGGTGATGGAGGCTGTACAAAAGCCGATCCATGTATCAAGCTAGTTTGATCCAATCTTCACCTAAACAGGTGACGTTTTTCCCGTTTAGGCTTCTTTTTTTAGCAGATAATTAGTCCCTCCTTCCCCCATAATAAAAATAAACATTGTCTGAGTGGTGACAATGCATTGATACAGCAGCTTGCTTTAAACCCTGAGCCTTTAAAAATATGTTCATGCACTTAATATGTTTAATTCTGCTGAAAATGTAATAATAAAATTCAGTATATCAGTATTCAGTATATAAATACAATATTCAGTATATATTTTATGAAAAATGCCATACTAGATATAATATAATTATAGGAGATTTAATTAAAAGCTAACAATTATTATCAATAAAATATCTGAATAGCTCAAATTTATCTACAGTATATTGGGATATTATGGACAAGGTTAAGAAATTTCTATTCCTTCATCTCAGGTTTGCATTTACATTGGTTGAAACCAAATCCAAATGTTTTCTGATTAAAATAAATAGAAAAGGTGTTTTCTCAGACTAGCTTCGTACCTTTTATGGAAGTTTAACCCCTCGACTTGTGAATCTTTGGGAAACCTAACTTCTACTAATCTAGAAAAGCAATTTCTTTAATCAACTAGATGTATTCCTAGTCTAGAATTATTCCATTTTTAGTCTCATTAAGTAATATAACACTAAATTCTTAGGACATATTTCTTTTTTCCTGGAACCATTAGATTCAAATCTTTAACTGAACCAGCATACAAGGACTTCAGAATGTGTACAGTGAGGAATCTGGCAAAGCTTACATTTACAGAAATATTTTTCTTTACACCATTCTCTTGGCAAAAATAAGACGTATCAAAGAAGGTAAGCCTATATCATGTTCCAGCAAATGAAGATCTGCATTCACTCAAATTTGCAGAGCCTCCAGCTTTACTCTTTTGTATATGAGACAGACATGCAGGATTCATTGGGGCATATATCACGCATGGTTTTTTTTCTTGACTATTCATCTGACTCAGAAAATTGCATTTGCCATCTGGAAAATACTTTGTATGACATAGTCAAATCAAAGTTAGCTGATGGAAATGAAAGATGAAACCAGAGTACACTGCTCAGGCTGATCTGCCCAAGATGGCAGGACTGAAATGCAGGCAGCAAAGAGGGCCAGGCAGCGTAATTTAAAACACTGACCAAAAAAAAACAGGCTGTGGCATATAAATTTAATTGCATTATTGTTTACATTATTTCAGGTTATACTGAAATGTACTTAAAAGTTTTGGAGAACTGAAAACTTAGTGACAGGGGATGTATTGTTAATGATTGCACAGGTAATTTTGAGTGCTTTTATAGGTGTCTAATTCTGTTAGCTAGAAAAGCTAAGATGGAAAAAAAATTACCAAAACAAGATTATTTAGATGGGAAGATCAGTCTATTCAGTCTTACATAACCTTTGAATATTAGAGACACCAAACTTAGAGAGTATTATTAATATACTCCAGGGAGTGGGGAGAAATAATAAAAATGAAAAACTCTTTTTCAGTAGAAATTTTTCCATGGAAGAGTGCAACAAGAAGACAAAGGATAAAGAAGTTGAGAACACTCAGATTTAAAGAAGAATAATGGTCCTCTAGCAGATGTTAAAGTGAATATGCCCAAATTAATTAATGTACATGAAAAAAGGCATATACACACAGACACTCATATAGCCCTTACCTCTGAATTCAATGTTTAGCTTAAAAAAGTTGACTGGATTAAATACAGAACAATGAAACAACATATGAAAAATAAATTCTTTCTGCTGATCTAAGTAATTTCATATATCTTTATATCTTCATGTCATAGTATCTATTTCACTTACATTTCATACTGGCAGCTAAGTCATTTTGAGAAAATAAGATGCTTTTATAACTATATACTAATATAATAATAAGTTTAAGCAGTATTCTCAGAATGAGTGTTCAGATCATGCCTTTTTGAAGGCAGGAGTACATTAGAAGGGCTGGAAAATTACTAGTTCCATCTCTAAGCTAGCAAGAGGGAAGGCAAAAGAGAAAACAGTCAGAAAATTTCAAATTCCAGAGGGAACTGCAAAGCAAACAAAAGTAAAGGGAGGATTGTCAATTTCTGCCTAATTTTTGGTAGAGGCTTATGGTCCAGCAGACTTCCCTTTGGCCATTATTGGCGGACAGGTTTCACTTGTGCTCTGCTCTGCCCAGGCTTTATGAATTAAAAAAGGTTAGGAATAATCAATATGTAAAACAAGAAATCTCTAAGGAAACTCAGAATCTACATGAAATTATCTTGATTTACTAAATTACATTAGTTATTTTAGCTTAATAAAATGAGAGTAAACTGTCACTCTAGCAGGCATTCAGTTAGTGGAAGTGGGAAGGTTTAGAAAAATATTTAAAAATCAAGGTGCTGTATTCCATTCTTGTTATCTCAGTACTGCAATGGGAAAGAAGAATATTCTTTAGCTCAGTATATATCTAAGTTGGTTTTCAATTCTGTTGAAACCAGCTTTAGAAACCTCATCCAGAATGTTTTATGGAAAGCTACATTTCAAGAGGTTCTGAAGACCTCCCAGTGAATAAATTCTGTAATCCCTTCAGAAATTTTTGCTTTATAAATAAATACTAAATTGCTGTAGTCCAAATTTAGAAGCAGAAATCAGCACATTGACCTTGTGGTTTCTCTCACTATAAGATGAACAGATAAATTCTTCTTGCACACACCTTAAGATTCATTGGTATACTCACAGACATAATAATCTGAGATGCATGTTGTGTGTTTGTTGTATCTCTGCTATATTTTCTTTATTCAGTCTCCAAATCATATCAATTATGGAAGTTATTTAAAATATTCTAGGCCAAGATATTCTGTGTGTTTCAGTCACACAACCTCAGATACATTGAAAAGGGGTCTGATTTTCATGAAAAGTAAGATGTAAAAGTAAGTTGTTCAGCTGCTGAAAAAGCAGCTGTCACTTATTTTAGAGTCCCAAAATATTCACTTTTAAAGACTATATCCTTAAAGTATATGTGAAGCGGTGCTAGAGATCTGTAACACCTGGCTGTAGCTCCTCCTCCCTTTATGCTTTGCTTTCAGCGGGATCTCAGGGAGTTATATAATTCTAAAATTTGCTACAGAGTGGTGGGGATTTTGGTATTCAGGATTCTATAGCTCTTAATTGCTCCTACTTCCTCCCTGTTGCCCAGATTCCTTCTGTCCTTCACAAACCAGAGCCTGGTGTCAGTGTAGTTGTGCAATGCAGGGGAGTCTATGGAGTGAGGGTGGGTAATAGGGGCAGTAGAAGGTGCCCAGCAGGAGGACGGAGGAAATTCAGCATCCTCAGACCTGTCTGAGTGGGTCCTGCCCTGCTGTGCCCCAAGCACACCCAGATCCCCTCCCACCCTCAGTCCTGTCCCTGCTCCACTCTCGAGGTCACCTCAGAAGGGAAAGCTGCTAAGTTGGCTGCCGTGCCAAACCTCCCCATTTCACAGTCCCATAAAGCTCTGCAGAAATGTGATGTCATAAACTGAGGCAGATAAGATGTCAAAATATGTCTAACCCTGTTATTCCAGCTGTAGCAAAGGTTAGTTCTGCAAGGGGAAGGAGGGAAATTGGTGGTTGTTTTACTTGTCTTAGATTTATCCCCTACCCAGTGGCAATAGTTTAGGAAGTTTGGAGTTGGAATCTTCAGGGGCAAATCATTTTGGGAAGGTAGATAAAGCTGGGCACTTTGCTATTATCAAACTCTTTGTGTTCTTATTTAAAATGTCTAAACGCAAAATGACGATGAGCTTTGGGTATGTTGCACAAAACAAAAGCACCTGCCCTCCCCCTGCAGCTTGTTCCTCTGTGCAACCTTCTGGTGTTACCTTGGGCATCAGTGGTCGAGAAGTTCCAGTCTCAATTGTCTAATGAGCAATCACAAAACTTTTTCTTATTAAATTAGTATTATTGTAAAAGTATCCAGGAGAAGAGGAATATTGTGAATTGAAGAGAGCCTGCAAATTTTATCTAACTCAGATGTTTTGGTGGCTCCATAGGCAAAGCTAGGGAGTCTTTCATTTTCAAATAAAAATTAGCATTTTTAGTCTATGCAGAGGTAAATTATGCAGCAATCAGTGATGAGCCATAAGGGGCAGAATGGAATGAGAGACTGAGATGGAGAAAGAAGCAGCAAAGGAAAAAACTACAAAGTAAAAAATGTCTACCTACTGAGCACAGGAAAGAAGAGAGGAACCCTTAAATTTTCACCATCCAGTTCCCTTTATTTCCTTGTCTTGTTCATGTAGCTCCTTGTTGTGGTGAGGAGTCTGCAGTGCTCAGCTCTGTGGAGTACAAGGGCAGAGTACCAATGGGTTTAATACCGGCATGGGCAAAGCAAGTACTTGCACCAAACTGTTGCTGGACATAAAAAAATGTCACTACTTGCCCACTCCTTCAGTGTAAGGAAAAGGAGAGTGTTTGTAGGTGTGCCACTGAAGGACAGTTGAGCCAGGGCCACTGAGGAACAAGGGGACAGCCCAGCAGCTACTGGCAGAGGGAAAGGAGGGTCTTGCATCAGGGTGTTGAGGCTGCAGTTTTAGTCCTCATCCTGTATATCGACCTTGAGCAAAAAAAATCAGTGCTGTGCATAGATGAGAATCTGCTCTAAACCAGGACCAATCCAGCCCCCCCCAGGACTACACATTTCTGAACACTTTAGACTGATAACAGCTGCCAAGAAAAACCCCACACTGCCTTTTTCCACATCACTGTCTGCTCATTTTACTGCCACTTACCACTGACACAGGTGTTTTTGTCACTGTGCTGGAAACTGGATCAGGGAATTCATGGGGGTTAAAAGTCAACTTTCTGGGGCAAGTGGGAGACACAAATACGTGTGCCAGTTGAAGGAAGAGAGCAGGAGTAGAAGAGAGACCAGGGCAGACCTGTACCTTTTGGCAGGATCTCCAGCTCGCAACGTTCCTGAAATTGTGGTCTCAGGCAGCAGATGCAGAATGAGAAAAGGCTTTGTCTTACCCAAGGCATGTTCCCAGCAATCAGACAATATCTTGTGTGACAGCAGTCAGATCCAGCACTTCTCGTAGTCCCTGGAATTCTGCTATCCTTATGCACTAAATAGCCTTATGAACTTCTTAGGAACAGTCTTTATTGCTTGACAACTATTATATTTTGTTGAGGCTTTTTTTTCTTATAATCACACATTTCACTCTTGTTCCATTAATACTTTTTCCAGTCCTCGTGTTCCAATCTGAAATTCCTATCTTTTTTTTTTTTTTTTTTAATATTTAGGCTTTCTGGTGTTCTGCTGCCAAACATCTTTATCATCTTAGACAGTATGCAGGGTAAAACCTCCCCTTTTACCTGTGCCAGTAATTCAGGCAGTTCTCCTGTGCTATCCCATGTCTCCTCACCAGTAGCAAAATCTCTCCCCAGGAAATGGAGAAAGCTGGCTTAAGTGCAAACTTGGGCCATATAGGTAAATCAATCTTTATAACTTTTTGTTCTGCTTAATCTGAAACAAGTTATGTAGAAAGGTTAAATAGTGTACTTTCCATGAAAAGTTTTGTAATATACTAGTTTGCCTAGCACAGAGAGGAGCAGATTTCCAAGTCATTTTAGAATACATCACAGAAATCTATGGCTTTAATTTGAAGGTGACATCAGAGAATGACTGAGTAAATCTTCAAATACAAGAATTATATAATTTGTTAAAAAGCTGCACCTAGATTTCTTTTTACTAAATAATTAAGGTCATTCAGGGTTTGTTTGTAGAGTGGCTTGCATGAGAGAGCTAGCAAGAATACTCATTTACATGAGGAACACAGACACAATTTGGGCTTTCCTACTGTCAAACCAAAAACTTCCTAGAATGAGAGTTGAAATAAAACTTATTAAGTTCTAAGTAAAGCTCATTAAATTGTGTTGAAACAAGTCCTTTTTAAGAAGTGAAGTTTTCAAAACAGCACTGAAGCATTTTGTATTAAATGAAATAATCTTTGTCCTTTTCTGGGCAAGAAGAACTGTGTTGTCTCAGAAGTGTTGGTAATTTTAACAGCTTGGAATGGATGGCCCATGTTCTGTGCTATGAAACTGGAAGCATGGGAATTTTCATTGTTGTAATTTCTTTATTTGTGTGACCAGAAACTGAAGATTTGCCCACAAAATTTATAATGTAGGACAACAGAAAGTAGGACTGTGATCTATTTGATCAAGTGCAGACATCTGCTATGTACATATTGTATAGCTCTGTCTACAGCTGAGCTGAACAACAGGATCACCACCCACTCAGTAGCAGGGAACATTTCCCCCTTCCTAAAGTTGATGGCTGTATATAAGATGGATATAAAACTGCTTCTGTCTTTAAAGCTTACCTGGACAAATAGAGCAGATTGCAGGTATCTAAATACGAGGTAAAGCTGCTCCAGCCACCCTCATCAGACAAGGAGCACGAGTCAATGGAGGCAATGACAATACCAGTAAATCAAAAGTGGTCAAGGCCATTTTCTGATCTTAGGACACTGGCATAATTCTACTTGGAAATCTGCTGCTCCCCCAGAATGAGCCCACACACTGAAGCAGTGTGCAGGTGGCTCAGGATGTATCCCATGGCTATTGATTCTTGCTGCTTCCTCCCGGAATAATGTCCCTAAGGGAATGGGCACAACTCAGCCCTGCCTCTTCCCCTGAGACCTGGAAATCACCTCCTCTGTGATAATTCCCCAGTTGTGCATGGGACCTGGTTGGAGGCATGTGCTGGCCCCAGCCAAAGCATGCTAGGGATTGCTGTAGCCACTAAAATTTTCAGTCATTATCCAACCCCTGTGCATATTCCTATCTTGATTTATAGAGAACACAGAAGTTTGCCAGAGTCGCATTAACAAGTGTGATAGCAATGTCAGTTAATGAGCAGTCTAGCATGTTATGCTTAATTGTAGAGGTTAATGTATAATTACTAGGGATATATTGCAATGAGTTATTCTAGAAATATAAATAGATGGAAGAACTTTTGTGCTCCAGTTAAGAGCCATGTGTTTAATGGGGTATTTTGCACTTACATCCAACTCTGGCCTCAGAGGCCTGTGTATTAGACAGCTCTTGATATGCTCCACCATTTCCATCTGCAGATGTGCTTCAGGTTTTCTTGGCCTCTATCTCAAATTGCTCCCTGCAGTATGTACTACACTCATAAGGGAGAAACATAAATTAACTGGATGTGTGAGTATTTATAATCACAAAATCATCTAGGCTAAAAGGGATTTCTGGATATCATCCAGTCCGGACCCCTTCAGTGGGTGGCTATGAACATCTAATAAGCTCCGAACATTCAACTGAATCTCTTAAGAAAATGAGGATCATATTTTGCATTTACAGTTGAGTGTCCAAAGTATTGCAATGTGAATGCCACCCTTAGGGAACATTAACTTTTAAAAATCACCTTACATTTCTGAAAGACTTTCATATCTCATACTTTCATAGCCTGACATTTATTTCTTTTTTATCAGATTCCAAAAGGGAGGAAAATACTCTACTTTGATTAAAAGGAAAAGAAAATATTCTCATTTTACTTTCCAAGACTTTTTTTTTTAAATAAGTGCAAAGTATATATGCAGTTCCATTCCTTGAAATAATTGTTTAGAAAGCCTTCCTAATCCATTTCTACACTCCTTTATTGTTTTATTTTCTTAAAAGAATGCTACAGTGAGAAGAGAGCTAGCTTTATGTCGGGGCTTTGCATTTTATACTACAAATCATTAAAGAAATTACATTCAGAAATAAGGCCACAGCAGCTGCATTGCCT
>VZTX01015786.1:941748-978365 GCA_013400915.1 Pardalotus punctatus | reverse complement strand
AAAAAAAAAAAAAAAGAAAAAAAAAGAAAAGAAAAGAAAAAAAAGAAAAAAAAAGAAAAGCATCAACCTAAAGCCATTTTCTGGCAGATTTAAACCATCCTTTTTAACTGTGTTATAACAGAAGGCTTTTTTCTTTTTTTAAAATGTATTTATTTTCTTTAAAATGGTCATATTTCTTCTCCGGCCAACTCCACTGACAGCACTGTATCAGCACCGATGGAGCTGTCTGGAGGTAGGTGACACAACTGTCACTGTATCAATCTCACCATTAAGCTGTCAATTCCACAGCAGCATTTGGAATCGAATCAGACAGTTCCACTGACATTGTAACCACAATGTGTGAAAGACACTTCTATTCCTTTGGATGCGTAGGAGACACTTTCATTTATGGAAAGGACCCACTGACACTCTTGTTCTGCTCACAAGGATTAGTCACACTCCTCATGGAAATCAAAGGAAGCTGGTGTCAGCACAAACTCTACCTCCATCAGGTTTCAGGTGTCCCAACTGTCCAGCCTAATTGCCCATCACAGTCAAACTTCCAGTGAACATTTTCACTGACATTCTGTTCCTTGATTTTACATCCCCACCGTCAAAAATCTTATGAAGACAGGTTTGTTTGTGATTTATAATAAACGTAGCAAGATAACTAAGCCATTTCTAATAATAGAAAACTCTTGAAAACATCCCACTTCCCCTCCATAGAAAATGAAGCAGTTATTCATTCTGTCCATTTTCTTCTGCACCAGCACCTATTCCAATTCTTTTTTTCTTAATTTAAACTTCATACATTTATAAATCTCATTGGATAAGGTTCAGAACCTGCCACTAGCAGATGTATTATCTTTTATACTCTCAGGCTGCCTGTACATAGGACAACAGAGTTTTGACCTATGTCAAGATATGGCAGTAGTTAAAACTAAAAAGGAAATAATCAAGGACACTCTTGCTAGAACAAGAAGTTCCTAGATTCTTGGCACAAATTTAAACCTTATAATAGCATATTAAGACTTGATAATGATGTTGGTGTGCACTTATATGAGCTACTTACATGTGGATCTGCCGTTTTAAGAGGAAGGCATTAACAATTTAGGTAGACTATACAAATAGCAGAATCATGAAAGAGCATTTGAGGTCATCAGCTCCTACAATTGTGAGCTCACTTAAGTATCTGGAGATAGAAGTTCAGCATTAAACACTGTTTTGAACACCGCTTAAAGACACAGTGCATTGGTCAGGGATAGTTTTACAGTTACAAATCTGGATTAAACCTTATTCTCAAAGGACCTTCTTAAAACAGAAGAAATATGGAATTTTAAAATTTTAACTCTCTGTACATATATGAACTTTCTCTGTGTATGTATATAGAGTCTTTATATATATATATATTCTTACATAGCTATAGAGTGTATATATATAAATACATAGTCTTAAACAATGTGTACTGACCAGCTTGTGCATGTAGCATCTTTTTCACAATGCATAGCTGATGTCTCCAAAACAGGTTCTCCTTGCATTTGAAAGCTTTTTTTTTTCTTTACTACAGTTATTATTTTTATTAACCTCAGGAAATTTAAAAGGGACTGAAAAATAGAGTCTTTATACATCTGAATTCACTGGAAGAATGAGTCACAGAAGTTATTTCTGGCATGGTGCTTTTAAACTTAAGCTCTTAGAACATTTGTATTTTAACATCATAAACATATTTTACCATTTTGTATTACTTTAAAACAATATTCTGTATGAGAGTGAACAAACCCTCAACCATGGAAATGATACAAAACCTATGGAGAAAGGAAATTACAGCATAATGGAAATGATGGCTGGGAGCCATACCCCCCAGAGCTGTTAGCTCATCTGAACAGAAATGCCAGGCTGAGCTGATTTGGTCAATGCTTTGGTCAGGACCTCTGAGGAAACCTCCAAGGCTGCTGAAGGAAGTGGTGGCAGCAATATTGTAGGTGGCATTCTCTGTTCTTGAGTCACCATTGGGTCAATACCCTGTGTGATGGGAGCCAGCAGGATTTCCTGGAAGAGCTGTGGGCATGATGTGAAACCACAGTTCTGAGTATCAGGATTATTTCAAGACCACCATGAACTTCATATGAGGGGTAGAACTGGTGACCCTGGGTACATGATCACATTTCAGTATCAGCCTTGCTTATGTAATTTCTCAAAATTATTCTAGCATTTCCTCTCTTTGGGGCAGCAGAATAAAACTGGTAATGTAATGCCAGGATGATGGAGTACTGAAAAATGTTCAAACCCCACTGAAAGAGACTTTGACTCAAATCCTGTCATTAACTTGAATGAGATTTGGATCACATCTAGAGCCCTTAGTATAGAAGGACTGTGACAGGGCTAATGTGTTTTTGAAGGAGCTCTTCCCTTTTCATGCCTTTCCCGTTTGAGCAACGCTGCCATTGCCTTTCAGCCATAATCACCAGCCATTTCTCAGAGATGCTGTCAAGCCTCATCATGCTCCCAGAGCAGCTCGACTCCAGATTGTTCTCCTCCCCAACCGCACTATGGAGTAGTGACACTATGATATTGCATTCTCCCCAGAAACAATGACACGAATCTGATTTATAACTGGTGGTAAAACTTTATTATTCAAGTTTAGATGTAACAGACATCTTTGCTGCCTGAAGATTGTTTGCATAAGAAATACACCAAGAACATGTTTGTGAGTAGAAATGAACATGCACTATGAAAACCAAAAAACAAAACAAAACAAAAAACCCGAAACAAAACAGAACAAAAAACACATCCATGTGTTGTAAGGACAAAACATTAAAAGCCAGCATTCTAGAGTCAAATCAGGGCTACAAGTTTAATGATGGTTTTTAGCAACATGAAGTCATTCTTTATGAAGTTATTTTTTTTTCTTTTTTTTTTTCCTTTTCCTGCTGGTGAGTTTGCTATAAGCTAAATTTACAATGGCATTTTGAGATGTTTCCTTTTCTCCTGTTCTCCTACACAGAGCTCAGAGGCCAAAATGATAGGAATGGAAAACTGTGGTAGCTGTTACAATGTTTTCACTTTACTAGTGTAATTTTGCCTTCCCTAGTAAAGGAATTTTACCAAGTGTAACAAAGAATCAAATGAAACTGGTATTTATCTGGCTGGCAGACATTTAATTATTGTCTTTTATCCTCTTAAAGTAAATTGAGATGTGTGTAATTACTATACAGGTAGCATCTCAGCAACTGCCAGCTTTCCACAGGTGGCTGAATGAAATAAAAATTGTGAGGAAGAGGGTATGGAGAAATCCTATTCTGAGGTGAGAAAATTAAGTAAATCATTTTAGTTGGCCCATCTTAACTTTAGAGAAAAGTTAAGAAGGGATTTCTCACTTATCTATCACATTTGGGATATGCTGACAAATTGCTCTCTGCTCCCTGCCAAGCATAACTGTCTCCACAGAAGCAGAAGGAAATATATCTACCCTTCTGGTTTCACAGAAGCGACCTTCTAATCTCCTTGGCTTTTCCTCACCAGTATTAGGAATTAGCATGTTAAGTCAGCCAAGAAAAATCAATACAGGAGCAAAAATGAGAATATATTTAGACATACTGGGCAAAAAGTAGATGGTAGACAATGTCCTTAACACATAAAGCAAGTAGTTACAACTACAAAACAACAGTGTCCAGTCCGAGGGTGGACTTGAAAGTCTGTCCCTGAACTGAGTACTAATCCACAGTTGCCAAATCAATTTTTCCCATTGCACAATCACTATGTTTCAGCACTGTATACAATCAGCATCAGTCACTTGTCCCGCTGCCCCTTTAACTGCAAAAATAATCTCTTGCTCACAGTGTGTCTCAACCTTTTGAGATGTCTCAATTTTCTCTCTCTTTAAAACTGTCACAATAGACAACAGTGTGTTTTTTAGCCAAAACCATATGAGATGATATGAGCATCCAGTGCCCTTCCCCCTTTCTGGGTAGTCAACGTAAAATTAGGGGAGGAGTTTCATCAGCACAGTTGCAATTCGGTGCAAAACTTATTTTGGAAAGTACTCTGAGTTTAGCACTTGTACACAAACTGTCCTCTGGAACATCTTCATCTCCTGCAGCATTGAGGGGCAGCAGCCATGAAGTGACAGTTTAGAGACAATCTGGTTTGCAGATGATGTCACAGGATGGCTCCATCTCTACAGAGTTACTGGAAACACTGTGCCTGTTCTGCAATCTGATTAGTGACAGGCACCACAAATCCTCTAGTTTTGAAACATCTACTTATTTTGTGGTCCAGTTTCAGATACATCTTAAGATCTTAAACTACCATGCCTTTAGTAAGAGAAGTTCACCACCTTGAAGTCACTGACAAATTGAGAACAAAGACTGATTGTTTGAAAGTTCAATTTTTAGTGCTAAGTTGATTGAAACACAGTGGGTGCAGTAATTACTTGTGTGTGCTAACATTGGTTTCCATCTGAAAGTTATTAAATAAGACTATTCTTTTCCAGTGTCAGGATTTGTTTTTCTTTTTACTAGTATCCATTGTGAGGGGGTCTGGAAGATGGATGGAGTCACCTCTCTTTCATTAAGAAACAAAACTGTGCTCCCCCTATCCCAATCAAAGAGAACAGGCTACAGTAAAATCCCATTTCATATAAAGCAGAAATCTTAGAACATCTCAATATGTCATGGCAAGAACAATGAACTTTTTTTTCAAATTTTATTTGCACCATCTAGGTGTGCAATGGTAACATTCAGAACTCTGTCTTGTTCTTTGCACTCATAAGATTTCATTTCTCCTCATCCCCAAACCCTGATATGTGTATTTCCTGTTATTTGCCTCTGCTTCTGAGTTTAGCAAGAAGTGTTATGAAGTTCAGGGTAGTGCTCAAGTCTTACAATGCACATGTCCCTCCTAAAATATTTTGCCATGAAGATGCAGCTTCTATCAATGAAGAAGCCAGAGGAACTGGTAGATCTTAAATGAAGTAAGTCAAACCAGTAACTACTGAAAACCGGCAGGCAGCTACCTTTGAAGCCGATAAAAATCACTGCTTAGTGAGTATAACATCTTCCTTGGAAAAGCTGAAAACGACACATGCTGGACCCTGACGAAATGAAACGAGGGCAATCTATTTCTGTCCCCATAGAAAAAAAAAAAGAAACAGAAAATACCCAACAAAAATAAATCCACAAAAACCAAGTCAGAACTTATTATTGGAGAACAATAGTAAAAACATAACCAGACTTTGTCACTGGTATCAAGCTGGAGATTCATCTAAAAAATAGAAGAAGAAGAATGTGGCCCAACATCCTTTGCTAACCTAAAACACTACTGAAGAGTTACAGAACTCAACCACGAGCAGATTGAGTGGGACGTTCCATATGCTGCTCACCAGCAAAGAAACTATGGTGGAGCAGGAAGGAATGCAGCCTAATGCTGAACAATAGCCTGTCTGTGCCTAACAAATCAGAGAAACTGTGCAATAATGTTTCACCTCTGTGGAAATACAACACCTAAATATTGCCAAGGTCGGCGAGACCTTTGGTGATCAACTGTGTAAGTGCCTCTCATGCTTGGTGATGTTTGTTGCCAGCTGCTTTAGGCACATTCTTTCTCAAAAGACTATCAAAGTGCTGAATGTTTAGGCCAGTTCCCTCCTGGTTTTCCTTTTGCCAACCCCTATAAGACATTTCCTATCACCTCTCCTTTTATTTTCCACCTCCCTGTTTATCTGGTTAAGTATCTTAATAAGTGCACCAAATACTAGAAGGGAGAGTGGTGAGATTCAGGTAAGTTAAATACAAGAACTTTTTTTTTTTTATGATGCTTTAGTTCAATTACATGAAAATCTGAGAAAGGCGGCATGTAAGTGAGATCAGAATAGGACCCTTTACATATAATCTCAAGTGAGGACTTAGTCCAGAGATATTTTTATAGAACATTTTTAAAAATAAAATGCATGAATGGAGAAATAAAAGACAACATAATATCAGAAAGACATTTTAAACTTCATTCGCTGCAACATTCATGAACCAGTTGAGCTACACCTGCCATCCAACCATAAGGAACTAAGACCCTGCACTGCGAAAAAGAAACAAACCCAAACAAAACAAAAAAGCAACTGCGTAATATTGTAAAAATGGAGTGCAATGCTACTACAGAATGCAATAAAATATCAGTGCTGCATAGTCAAACAGCACTTATCAAAATAATTTCTGAAATGTTTCTTCTGAAACACAGACAAAGCAATAAAAAGAGGATATATGTTTATCATTTTAAGCATAACAATGTGAGTTAAGAGCTTAAGAATACAAAAGTACTTGGAATGAATAGTGCTACCCTTTTTTCCTAAGTAGGCATAAAAATATTTTCATTTCCTTCTTGTTTTTCATACTATTAATATCAACAAATTTCATTCATTTCATGTTATCGTTTACAACTTTAATGCACACACACAGAAAAAAAGATACCTACTGCAATAGAAATAGTTGCTTCATTACCTTGTTTGCTACATTTGCAAATGTAAACAGCGAGGCAGAGCCAGAACTGACTCTAATGCATGATGGAATATCTTTGTTGCATACGTACACTGTAGAAAATAATTATTCAATATGTCAGGCACCATTATTTGAAATGTAATACATTAATATTTACTAGAAAAATAAGGTTTTTTTCTATTTGTTCTCCCAACTTCTTTAATGAAATAAGTTAATCTGACAGTGCATCCAGTAGCTTGTAATATCTTCTACATCCCTGTGGCAAAATAATAAACTACTGGTTGGGACACTATAATGAAAATGATTAAAGTCAGTTCTTGTACACCCTTGTAGCAAGCATGGAGGCTCGTCTAACAGCACCTTTAACCAATTATTTAATATTTAGTTATTTAGCCCTATTTCCCTGAGCAGTTATGCTGAGGAGCTTTCCCTTCATGGATAGTTTTTAAAAAGCTTTAAGTATTAAAAAGTACTATGAAGACATTTAATGCTACTTAGCAAAAGCTGGTATAAGTCTACTGAAGGGATTGACTGGTATGTATAGCAATGTTAAGCCTGTGGAGAAGTAACCTTAGACTTTAAGGTTTAGAAATGTAATATATTAAAAATATATTAAAATAAAATACAGCAGGTTACCTTGTTCTATGCAAATTAAACCTGGAGTGTGGCTTCTGTATTAGAGACTTCACTTGCACAAAATGGTTTTCCTAGACTAAAGTGTGCCAGAAAGAATGTAGTGATAAAATGGTAGCTAAAAATCAGCTGAGTCTGAGAAACACCTAGATGACATTGCTGCCAAAGCTCTGAGGACAAGGTGATCCTAAGGCATGTTGTAGAGCAGAAATTTGCCCAAATTAAAGAAAATGACCTTTTAACATCTGTATATTTAACGTCTAGTTCTTATATACAGTGTGCATATGTTCACTACACCCCTGCAGCAGTATATACATATACACATCTTTGCACTCTTGCCAGTTATGTCTCTTACACAACAGCAAAGGTATTAATGGTCCAGTAAAATTTTCTCAAGGTTATTCGGCATGTTTCACTGCATTCTAGCTAGCTTTGGTGGGCCATGTCCCACTGAATTATCTTCCTCCCCTTCTGGCCACCATCCAACTGTTCTTTTTTCTTGGTAACCCACTCGTTCAAGAACTAAAAAAGAAAAAAAAAGGGAAAAAAAAGAAAAAAAAAAGGAAAAAAAACAAAGAAGAAAAAAAAAAAAAAAAGAAAAAAAAACAAAGAAGTAAAAGAAAAAAAAAGAAAATAACAAGGGATTTAATATTGGATAAGGCATGCTCTCTATATGAAGTGCTTTATAGGTCTTCACAAGACATTACAAGCTATTGAATTCCCATCAAGGAAACCTATTTCTGTTTAATTGTGCTAAGTGCTAAGGTTTACTCTTTAGGTTTTCCATTCTTTTCAGCTTGTGCATTGTTCCTGTGTAGGCCCCTCTGGATGTGAGTTGTGAAGTCATACTTGTCCGTGCAAAGATGCTGGCATATGCTGCACTGGAAAGGTCCACTGTCACCATGGCAACTCATATGCAACGCATACATCACTTCATCCAGAAAGACAATGCCACAGTGCACACACTTGGTAGAAAGTTCATCTTGAGTACTTCTATCAACTTTCTCTGTTTTTACTACATTCAAGGGACCTTCATTTTTTACATTTGGTGGTGCCTTACTCTTTTCCTTGGAGGCACCATTTGCAGTTGGCCCAGGTCTGGAATGCTTTATCGCCAAATCTAGAGGAATGTCATTGTCTGATCCGACAGCTGAAAAATGAGGAGGCAGATTAAAGGTGGGATAAGGCACATAGTTTTGGCAAGGATTTGGTAGGCCAGGCACATGACTCAAGTAGTGTGGATTCCCAGGAACAGACAGCTTATATTTACTCCAGAATCTCAGCCAGTCAGCTTCACTCTGAAAGTCATTGTGTACAAACGGAAGTCCAAAAAGTGGGTACTGGTATTTTTCAATAGGGCTTCCAGGTGGAGAATAGTTTGGGTGTTTCGCAGGTCTCATGTATTTTTCTATTGGGCTGCCTCTCTCTGAGCTTCCTTTCCCTTCTGGTATCGATGAACTGTTTCCTGGGTCTCCAGTACTTTCCTGAGGACTTTTTATCTGAATGTGCAAAGGTTGCATCCTTTTGTGAATATCCAGAGTTTGGCTGACCAATATTGGCTGCTGAGCAGAATGGCTTTTAGTCAATGAACCTGGGGCCTCATATTTACTGAGGCTGGGATGCTGAATTTCTCTCTGATGACCTTCAGGTAAATGATCCTCTGACCTCCTCTCTAAGGGGCTTCCATTGACTTGCTCCTCACTGCTACCCCTCTGCTGTTTGTTTAGCTGCTCAGCCTGAAGTGCCTCCGGGTTAAGGCGCTTTCTTGTTCGTCTCCTAATGATCTGTTCACCATTGTTCTGTTTAATGATGTTTAAAGGCCTGGGAGTCTGCATGGAACACACACAGAATGAACAAAAGGAAAAAAGAAAGACACATTAAACAAATCTGTGAGACCATGCTCATGCAAATTTATCTTTTCTTTTGTGAAGAGCTACATTACAACAGTGTTATGGGAATGACCAAATTTCAAACCAAATGCTGGTTCATGGCCCCTCATGCTGAAAGGAATCTATAAAATGGCTTGTTTTATCAACCTGAATCAACTGTCTTAGACATACTATACCTGTTTACTTAAAAAGGCATGAAGTGTCCAAACTGTCAAACCATTTATTACCTCTTACTCCTAAAAAATTCTGGGAGAGACATGTTGAAAGTGGGTGCTGAGCACTGGGGGTGAGGTGGGAGATGCAGTGCTGTTCATGCACCGCGCCACCAGAGCCGCTCTTAGCCAGGGATTTGCACAGCTCAAACTGGGACAAGAACTGAGCAACACTTACCTCAATACTCACCCCACTCTGACATGGACAAAAAAGCAAGCACACATAGGGCTTGCTGACCACCACTGCTGTCATCCAGCAAAAGGGCTGCAGGTCCACGGTGGGGTGAGTGGGATGAAGGTGGCTGGAAAGGGACTAAGAAAGATGGAGAAGAAAGCCCAGGGAAACTTCTGTGCACCAAAAGGTCTACCTCTACTTTGGTATCATCTCCCCCTCCTTCACCCCAACTGCATTGCTTTCTAGGTGTTACTGATGTGCTACTAAGTCATGAGGGGGAGCAGGTATCCCCTGAAGGCAGGGAAAAAAGGGATCTGTAAAGAAATGAGCATCACAAAGAGGCAGAGGGAAGAACCAAGTGAGGACTTCTGTTTCCATTTGCTACTACACTACACCAGCTCATGTTAAGTGGCCTCTTTAGAGAAAAAGCAAAAATACCTTTGTATGGAAAGCAAAAAAATAGTACTAGGAAGGACAGCAGTCAGGCTTCCGTTAAAGGCTCCCCAAGAGAAAAGCAACGGTATCTGAATGAAAAATGGTGCTGTACCTTTAGTACGGCTGCTCTACTGGGCAGATGTTAGAGCAACAAAAACTACCTAAAAGTCATTCAGTTTTGTGTGTTGGCAGCTGACATTTTTCTTAGCCAAAGGCACATATAATCCTGTTTTGGTTGGAGGCCAGAAAAGTGCACCCTCCATATTCCACTTACATGTTTATTTAGAAATTTTAACATTGTTGGAAAAACCAGATTTAATTTTGGCTTACAGTCAATATCCAAAGTAATTTGTACCTTGAATGTAACTAAATTTTATATATTCATAACTTCAAAGTAATATGAAAACATCCAGAGCTGGAAGAGTACCCATTCTATTATTTGTAGAGATTTAGTCTCTCTCTTGACTTGCCATCTTCCTCTTCTTTCACTTATTTATTTTCCTGCAGTTGGCTTATTCTTAATGGTTTACTACATTTTAGAGAGTGTGGCTATTTTTCACAATTTTACTTTCTATTAAAATGCTGAATTGGAAGTATATACGCACTTTGATTTAGATTTTTAATGAGAGAAATTTAAACTTGGCAGAAAAATAGCACCCGAATCAGCCTCCTCACACAGATCAAAGTTGAGACAAAATCATGTCAGATTTTGTCTGTAAATTATAGTTTGCAGAATCAGTAGCCAATTAATATGCATAGGCATGTACTCTTTATTATAAGGTCTGTGTAATTTCCTCACCTTTTTATGACAACTGTAACACTGTCATACTGAGATTCTGTGTGAGATCTTACAATGTTGTTGTTGCTCTTATTAAACATTTATTTATACACTACAGACCATTTTTATATGGCTTCCAGATAACCCTCCAATATTTTGGAGATACTTTTACTCATCACGCTATGGGTATGAAGTCTGATTATGGAGGTAGTTGAAAGAAGCATCTTCCTAGCTGTGATTAGGGACCCTCACACACTTATTTGGGGCTCTGGCTATTTGAAGTTACATGCCTTGAAGCGTTAAAGGCTGTAGGTGCAACTTTAAAATTCTTCAGCTTGCCAATGACTGCACTCACCTGATTAAACCAGCCTTTAGATGATTAAAATGCACTATTAACTGGTGTAAAACTACTAATTTTCCTTATTCATAGCAGTGAGGTGCAGATAAAAATATTTTGTATTTGGTTGCAACCAAGGCAAATAGAAAAGTTGAAGCTCACTTACTGATTTTTAGTGCAGCATTAAATTTAGATTATAGTGGAAACATTACCAGAATTTTACTTATAAAGTGGCCTATGTCAGATCCTTAATTATATGTTACACATAATATATTGAGGATGATCACAAATATTGTTGCCATCTCTGTATTGACTGGCAATCTCCCTACTCCAACTATATGAATAACTTAAAAAAATAAAACACAAAATTCAACAAATGGTTCATTAAATTACTGTGATTAGATTTCTTAAATGCCATGGGAAAGTGGAGCCTCCTCGAGACTAATCCTAGGATATGCTGCAATTCTTCACTGAAGTCGTCCAAGATGTTGTCAAGGAATCACCATGAAACAAACCATAGTGTTCCATGCCCAAGTTAGAACTATTAAAAATTAGGTTCAGCACCACAATAATAATGGTCAAATTCATGACTTGGGGGAGACAGCAAATGTGAATATTGTGTATATGTTTGCAGTAAGATGTGTTTTCTTCACTAAAACTATTTTAATAGTAGAGTCTTGGATTATTATTGTGCATTTCTTAAGACAGTTGTTTGCATTAAAGGAGAGAAATGTGAAAAATGTTGCAAGTTTAATGTAAATTCCCCCTTAAATAGATGGAACATTGTTTGAAAACACATTGAAAAATCATTCAAGGGTATCATAGAAATAGAAATGTAACTTATAGCAGAAACCAGTACCATGTTAACATTTGTCAGTCACCAGTCATCCACCAGATACTACCACCTAGGAGTATGTGACAGATTACAGATTTTTCTTATTAAATAGAAGTGAAAAAGGGACCTTAGGCTTGAGCTAATGAGGATGGTAGTTCTAGACAGTAATAATCCGATTAAAAAGGAGCTAAGAGATGTGCAGACTACTACAGGCGAGTTTTACTCATCAGTGTGGCATAATTTAGTTGAACGGGGGTCTTGCAGAAGGGAATTCTATTCACTTGAATTTTTATAGTTTTGGACATTTCCCTAATAACTGCATCATCCTAGAGCCCTTAATTCAAAACCATATATGACAAATACTTACTGCAATTTTTCATGAACAAACAGGCAGACAGATAAAAGAAACTTTCATCTTTCTGGTGTCAATCTAAAGAGCATCCCTTTGCATGGGCCTGTCTCAAAAGGTGTCCCAAAGGGGAGATTTATTGGATTATTTCAGACTCCTACTTATAAAGGAGTTGCTATCATACCACAGCAGAGTAAGGCTTAATTAAATTCTTTGTGTTTGTTTGGTCAAAGTTCAATTGAAGATATTAATGTCAAATGTCCACTGAATGACATCTTATTTCCATGTTTAAACAGTGGAGCCAAGAGATAGTGCCAGCTTCTTGCTTTCGAGGTGCATAATATAAAATTTGTATTTCTACTGCTGTAAGCACAGTAGTTGGTTCCTACTGCTTCATGAGGATGATCCGAGGTGTGTTTGAATTCAAAACTGATTCTTGTACCTTTTGTCTATTCAAAAAGTTACACTAATAATCACAGTAAGGTCCTACACTATAGCTGAGAAAAGTGTACTTAAAAAAGAGGAAATGGAGTCTGCAAATGGAAGTTCTATAAGTAACCCGACTCAAATGCCAAGTTAAAAAACCAAACTGTCCTCCCTAAAATCTTTGTGGATGCTTACCACTGATCAGTTTCCTTAAATTAAACATTTTATCTACAACTTTGTGAGATGTCCAGAAAGATGATACCTGGAGCGAGACCTAGCCAAGATGCTAGCCAGAGACCATGCATTAGTCCATCCTCTCAGATGCTATTGGCCTGACTGGGCTGTTCTGGGGCTTAAAAACAGTTAGGGACCTCAGAATGACACACATGGCCAAGGGAGCCAACCTTTCAGACTGGTGATGGTCACCGCTTTTGAAAACTGGAATTTTTTTTTGTTTTATTAAGTGGGCTGGTTCGGCAGGATTTTGAGTAAACAGGACTATTGTATGGGCCATAGACAAGACCATTTAGAAGCTTATGTCTCAAATTTAATTTCTGAAAAACTTAAAAAAATGCACGCTCTCAGTTACCATATACATTTCTGAATTAGATTCTAAGCCTGAACTGCTACATTGCCCTGGCAAACTCCCAAAGACTACCTTGCTTTCCATTTCTGGAAAATAGTAACACTTTTTAATTTCATGGGAATGTTGTAAAAATAAATTAGTCACCTGACTCTCCCATGTGCTTCTACTAAAGACAGCAAGGATAATATTTAACCAGTGGGTCTTCACCTAAAAGATTCCAAGCATTTTGGCGGTGATCCAAAGAAACACTTAAGCATGGCTTTCCTGGACCTGAACCAGAGCATTCAACATCTTCCAGGATCAAGTCAAGTGTCAATAAGATGAAAAGCAATATAGACAGATCATGATTATTACTTATTCCCTGACTGATCCTGAGGGATGGTGAATCTCCCCTCACCAAGAGATGAGTGCCTTCAAGTGAATAGCTTCCTTGTTATTTATCTTCCAGCAGACTGTAAGAACCGTAAAAAAAAGAACACAAAAGCCCACCACCCTATATCTTCAGGAAATTTACTGTCAAGAATAAAGGGGGTGGGAGATGTCAAAGTACACAAAAACCATTTCAAGAGACATTTTCATATAGATGTGATGTCTAATTTCAAGAATTTTGGGATTGTTTATGAACATAAGGACTCTTGAATTTAGGGAGCTTTCATCACAACGTTCCATATGCCTTTAAATGGAATTCCCAGAAAATAAATAATTACCCCCTTATTTTCTATCAAAATAATTAACTGCATCATTGGTGATCTCAAACACATCTACTCACAGCATCTCAGCCTATTTCAGAATGAATCACATCTGATCCCAAAACGATCATTCTGCAAAACCCTGTTAGGAAATTAACTGCAGGCCAGGGAGTGGTACTAATCACACAACACCACAGCTGCCCAGCTTAGCTGTGTAGCTCTTTTTTCTACTGAACAAACCGGTAAGTTCTTCCTACCGAGTGAAGCTTCTGGTAGAGGCCACACGCATTGCATACATATCCACCATTTGCATTCTTTCGCCAGAGAGAGGTCTTTGTGGTCAGGCAATTGGCACAGAAAACACCCGAGCCTCTACGTCTCTGAAATAGGGAAGAAAAAGGGAAAAAAAACAGGTCAGAGGTGAGTCACATGAGCTGCGGAGTTAGGACAAATCAACACAGGAGTTTTGTCTCTAGACTGGCAACAATGACAGTATAAAACCACACTGCCCATAATGAGGTCAGGTTCAATTGTGCTTAATAGGCACCACTGATTTTCATTATAATTAACCCTAGAGTGATGGATGAGGTGTGTGAAACACCAAAGCCTTTTCAGAATAACAGCTTTAACTTTTTGAACTTCAGGTTTTGTGCATTTAATGATGGTTTCTAAACAGCGAATTCTGAAAAAAACCCTTGGAACCTGACAGAACATTCTGTAAACTCCTCCTGGTTTCCCAACAGATTATTTCTTTTTAGCTTGCTTGATTTAAAAGTGTGATTGGTAACAAGAATTCCGAAACACCATCAGTTCAATTAATTACAGTTTGTACCTGTGTCATACTAATTCCTTTAACAGAGATTATATTGAACACATGATAGTCAATTCCAGTCTTTTCCAATTCTGAAATCAGTAAGTTACCATATATTCCCACAGCCCACTATGAACAAATAAAAGTACAGTATTCTTTAATGAGACCTCTTCTGAACTTCATTTGAAACCCCAGAAAACACTGTCTCATCAACGGATAGATTTATTTATTTTATTTTATTTTAGTCAGGCAAAGGGCACAGTACAACTTCCCTATATACAAATTGATATTTAACTAGACTGAGGTGTGCATTCATCAACTTCCATAATGACCCAGGAATATTTAAAAGCAGGCATGTTTATGAGTATTGCTCATTAAATTATTTCTATGGAGTAATGATTTCATTAAACTTCTCATTTAAACAAAAGTCAGGCTGTGTTTGTGGGCCCAAATACTAGTAAGCAGGAAATTGAATTATTTTGCTGAAAAGAAAATCCGAATTTTAACTCTGTTCCCTTTTTGCAAAGGGAAAAAAAAATCAGTAAGAAATGTTCAGCATCTAAGATAAGAATGAATGAGTACAGGGAAAAACAGTCTGGGTGAAAACTAATTTTATTGTAAATTAAAAATTACTAACACTGTAAGTAAAAATTTCAAGGTTTCATAAAATTTAAGTAATTTATTTAACTTTAGTTCATACTGTAGAAGACTGGTGTTCATGCCAAAAAAATACAATGGTTATAATTGTACTCTGATACATTTCAAATGGAAAGCTTTCTGCAGACATAATTTTGGCTTCAAGACTGGAACACTTTCTTGGCATTGAAAGGGCATTTGATTCATCGGGTGTTTCACAATGTATCACTAAAAAGACCTGGTGAGCAGCCAGTTCCCTATAGGGTAATTTTTCCATCCAGATGCAAGTGCTATCAGAGGCCCTCGTCAGCTAAACTAATTATGATCTTGCATTTGCTGATGCCTGCTCACTCTAACGTTCGACATCCTCCATTAATCATCAATACAAGGAAAATGAATGAAACGTAAAGAAACGAGGGCTGGTAAGCTGCACAGCCATAAAAATCTGAAATGAGTGCAATAATTTAACAAGATTGGGGAAATGTTTTTAGTGAGCACAAAGTCAGGCTAACAATTGCCCTTTTAAACCAAGAACACAATTTCATTTGTACAGTAGGTTGTGCTACTTTAAAGTGATACAATAAAATCAAGATTGTCGTCAAGATAATCTCTCTCTCAGCCCCTTACATCATCCCCTACTTTGTCTCTTAAATCAGATGCAGTAGTATATGACATTTTTCTCAGTTTAGCTAAGGGGAGAACTAAATGGTAGCTGATGTCCTTCAGCAAACATCTAACTAGTTGTGCATATAAGATGCAGCTCGCCCTGGAAAGGTGCATATGTCCACAAGTACATTGAAGGTTCCAATTATTTTTGTGGCTGGATATACTTGACCAGCTTCACCTGGCTGCTGAAATATTTTCCATAAGAGTACAATAAAAGCCTCACTAGACTAATCCCAATTTGGTCCACTTGGAGGGTGAGAAGTTTCCAAGCGGAAATGAGTGTATACAGCCAGGATTCAGCTACAACTGCAGAACTGTTCCTTTCCATTCCTACTTCTTGTCTGCTGGCCTATGGTTTCTTGGTGTGGTGTATTAACCAAGTGGAGTCTTAATTTGAGTCAGTCTTTCCACACTTTTATTTCTGTTTGTATTCTTTGAGTTTGGGAAATACCCTCTACAAAGTCATGAAAGATTATTAAAATATATAGAGAGAAGTCTCATTTTTGTGCTGCGCTTCTACACACCTGAATGGGGACAGCAGGTAAAGTTACACTGAAATCTTCATTGAATGCAATGGAGCTAGTATATCTATAAAACATTGACAAAAGCAAATAATTTTTTCTCTCTTTTCTAAAGAAATATCTGATTCAAACTGGACATTAGTTGCAATGAAACAATACAATGACTACAGCTGACAGCAATCTACAGAATACAGGGTAGTAGCTGTATGTATTGAAATGCTATAACTCTGCTTATTCATTACTTCCAAATATTTATCTGTTTAAAATTTTGAGTAGTCCAGCTAAACATCCTTCCCTAAATTTACTGCAAAGTATGTAAATTCATCTTTTGTGCTGTTCTAAGTGTTGCATCTTATCTTCCTTTACCTTCTCTTATTTCTGTATTATTTAAGGACCATACAGGATAGTCAGCATTGTTTATTTCAATACCAGAGTGTTTCAACATAGCTTACATATACTAATAAATGAAGAATTAAAGCCCCCTGGAAAAACTTAAATGCTGCTATTTTTTTGAGCACTTTGGTTATGAAACTGCTATTCATAGTGGGGATACAAAGCTTTAGAATGGATTTCCTGGCATGAAACAGGACTGTGGCAGAATTGGACTAAATATTATTGACTCTCAGATGCTACTAACCACAGAATGGAACTGCTTGTCAAAATACACCTCAGAAATTTTGATGTCTGTAAGGAAAAAATGGAGGGCTTTTTTAAAAGCCTACAATATCTGTAATCCTATTATCTTACACAAACACATTTTCTTAAAAACAACAAAAACCTAGGCCTTTACTTCCCATATACCAAGTTTTCTGTTATTGGGCAGCAGAAATTATCTAATTTTTTTTTGTTGCTAAATGTTAAGCATCAATTATACTTCTACTGTTAGTGATGATATTTCTGCACGGGTCTGTTTGGCTTTGCATACTCAGCACTTGTACTAATCAATAATATCGGCCAATATTGCTGCCTTTCTGGGTAGTCTCACAAAGAAACAGGCTCTTGAGCTCAAATCAGTAAAGCCTGTGCAACAGCCACGGCCCACAGCCCCCATAAAATCCAGCCATGCGCTCGAGCGCTCTGCTAAGCACCACCCTAACCAGCATTTTCAATAAATATGTTAGAGAACTTTTGCTCTCCTAATGTGATCTTACCACAATTAATTTCTTAAATCAGCATAGTGAAGGTAAATCAACATGACTAGTCATGGGAGAGTCTGAGCCACAGACAACAAGGTTTAAGTCTGTAATCAATGCCACTAGCACTAAGTGGAGTTATCAATGAAAATTTCCTGTACATCCTTGGAAGAACAAGCCAAAAGGGTCTAAACAACTAAAATATGTATCTACTAAGTCAAGCTTTAATCATCTGGAGCCTTACAGCCACTATATTACAATCCCAAATCCTGAAGGGGCCAGCGCAGAGAAGAGCCTGTCTCCATTTCCCTTCCAGTTCTGATGTCTGGGCGTTTAGTATCACAGTTGTCTCAAATCGCATTAGGCTGAACCTTGGCATAGGTTTTTGTCAGCCCAGATGTAACATTTTTTTTCTTTCTTGGTACTGAAAACTTTATTTAAATCAGTTCAGCTGTTTATAATTTGGAGACTGGCCAAACTGGGGGGTGGGGACAGAGGGGATTTCAAAACTTTCAGATAACTTTCTAAAAAATCTACAGTCAGAGTGGCTTTGCTCTGGAGAAAAAAAAAGTATGCACGCATTTTAGTATTTTAGTAGTAGCAAAGGAACACGTGGATTATTATTTTTATGTAGCTAAGTTATGAAAGTTTGTAATTATTCACTGAATATGTCTTGCAGACCTCTCTACTGTTTTCTCTCAGTAAGAACCATGCTGAAAGCATGTAATTGCATAACAACCCTTGAGATGCAGAGTATTTACTCACATTTTTTATGGTTTCGTATCTTGACCATTTCAAATTGAAAAAGTCTGAAACTTGGTATATACAGCATCAAGCGCAAATGCCTATTTTTTTTTTTAACTCCTTAAATGATTTTCACTAGTTACCAATACTTCATTGAAATAAGGCAATTATTAGCAATGCTTTCTGCTAAGCAATAAACCAGCAGAGAATACAATAAAAAGTGATTCACTCAGATGTCTTTCCAGGCTCAGGCCCTTCTTCATAAAAACTGTTTTTGATTTTAAAGACTTGACTCTATAGTTCACATGATTTCAGATATTTGTAGGCATGCAAAAGACTCATTACACTCCATATTATACAAGAAGTATTTTATAATGTACTGAACTTTCAGTTTTTATTTCAATGGAACTTCATGTAGCAAAATATATCCTGTAAGAGCACAGCCAAAAACACTGCTCAGGAACTGTGACTTTTTAGCTAGCTAGACTAAGCAACGGTGTCTGACACTCTGCTGAGTGCCAAATACATCCTGTTTTCAAAATTTCTGCCAGAAGATGCTTTTAGAAACTCAAATAGGCTCCACAAGCAGCAGCCAAGCATTTTTCTTACATCACCCTCTTGGTTTTGAACACAACAAAACTTGTCTTATTGCTGATTACTTTCACTTCTCCAACACAAAACGATGATATGATGAGGACTGAGTGGATTTTTTACCATCTCTGGCCTCCCTAACGTGCCAGTAACAGTGCATGCTGTAATCATGGCTCCAGAACACGAGGTGCAGCGAGATCATAAATGCTGCCCAAGAACAAGCATGTGCCTGACCTATTTCCAATGATGAAGTTGGGGAATACAACCATACATGCTTTACTGAAAAAAAAAGGCAAATTGGTGGCTCTGGATGCTCTCTGCCAACACGGGAGGTCCAAAAGGGGAGCTCCAGGAAACGTGCCTGTGTGGTTCCATATGAGCCAGGTGACTTGCTATGGAGAGCAACAAATGTAAGCAGCTCATCTCATACCTTGAACCATCGGGCTGCTACCACACAGTACAGAAAAACAGGATAATGCACTCATGGCCACATCTGTCTTTGTTGCATTTGTATTGCCATGAGTATGAAAGAGGTTCTTGTCCCACACTTGCTACATCATTCCTGCTCTATTCTCCTTATATAAGCAGGTATTCAATTATCTTGAGTTTTGATGAGGCTCAGATTAATTAAAGTTTAAAACCTGGGCAGCAAAACAGTATTTGGATGTTGGAGTAAGCACTATTTTCTTCTGTTTAAGATGAGAAAGGCATTTTTCAGACCTCATTCTTTTTGGTTGCAAAGGCACTCAGACTCTTCTGAATGTTTTTAATCAAAACTGCTTTATCTCTCTACTATGAAAACAGACACAGCTACGTTTCTGTAAAGTTTCACACTTTAAAAAATTAGTTGCTTTTGCTGTAACTGTTTCTAAATTAAAAAGAAGCTCATTGGGCTTTTCTTCCCTTTATAACCTGAACAGCTTTTAGGAATACATCAGACACAGCAAAATTTTGTCCCAAAAGTGAAAAAATGAAACACAAAAAGCACAGTATTAAAGTAGAAGATGTTTTCACCCTTAAGTATGAGTTAACAGATGCCTCTAAGTCAATTTAATGCACCAAATCTAAACTCTTTATCTAAGACATTTTCAAGAACAATTGCATTAAACAGCTGTATTTGAAAGACATTAACAAAGACAAGGTAGAAAGAAAGTAAAAATGTCAAGAGGAAAATCAAAATTATACACCCAATTCATATAGAAAGTTTTGTGGAATTTTTAATGCTCTATCGTGACAGCATCTTTTTTATGATATATGCTGTATCATAAACTTTTAATGAGAGGAATCAGGGGGATTTTAGAGAGAGAAAAAACCCAGACAGTAAATTAAACATTACTGCTAGTGCAGCCTTTCCGAATCCTACCCCTGATCCCTTAGGGAGAGTAAATATTTTAATGTGCATGTAAACTGCAATTTATTTTTTTACCAGCAACAAAAATGAAGATGAGTGTATTTTGTCCCAGCATTTGAAGCTGTATTTTGTAAAGCTACCTTAGGGACAGAGGCATTCCCTACTCAAAAAAACCCCCCAACTCAACCCCGAAAACCAGGCAGCAAACTACAATATTTTTATGTCTTACCGAGTAAGAATGATAAAATAAGATACTAGCTTAGGATGATTTCTACCAAAGTAAAACAATGACTGATCAAAATAAATTACTAAATTAAGAAAAACAGAGCTATGAAAAGAAACAAATAAATAATTTGTTGTTGGAACTCTTCACTGCTGTCACCACCTCACCTTTATGTCCTCCCTCAAGTTCCAGCTGACCCAACCCTTGCCACTGTGCAGGAAGGGACCAGGCTTTGGACACCACCTTGAGCCAGGGCCTGAGCTCCACAGGCAGGAATTTACCATCACTTACATCTTCTGTTAATAGCCATATGCAACTATAGGATCACTTAAATAATCGTAATACACTTTACAATCACTTATTAACTTTTCATTCACTTAAGTATTTATCAGTGAAAATTAGGTAGTTCAAATTGTATTTCCTTGTCACTACAAACAGGTATGGAAGGTTAATTTCATAGTTTCCCCCTGAAGATCTGCAGTGGCAGAAATATGAAATAAGAAAACCTTTTCTGCCGGTAAGATTTCTTTGTTGCAGTTAGTGGAAGTAAATTTTCAGACATTGTGTGTTAAAAATGTATATGAGCTGATGGGTCAAATACATACACAAAGACTAAACAGATACACATATATTTATTTATGTGTATTATTATTTATATATTTATACCACTTATTTATTATATGAAGCATTTGTAATGAACACTGAGAAATGTTTTCTGATTAAACTGTATGTTAGTCTGTTAGTTGGTTTACAAAGAGCTTAATATTTATTTAATCATTCTACACAAAGTATGATTTTTTAGAAAGCAGTTGTATTCTGCTGGATATAATGTATTTTTATGGTCTTAGCCTTCAATTTGCACAAGGTGACCGCCATTAAATCTCTTCCAGTGCCTCAAATAGCAGCCATCACACTATGGTATGGGCTCACCTCTGGTGTGTTTTGCCACTGACTACCAGCAGTATGACAAACTTCCACGGAGGCAACCCAAAAAAATTTTTTTAAGGTTTTATTAAGACCAATTGCAAAAAAGCAAAAAGCAACCTGGAAACCTGCATTTCCCGCACAAGGATGATGTCACTTTCCAGCAACTGAAACCTATTCAAGAGGAATAGAAATTCTGCCTCCAATAATTCACCGAGTCAATTACACAGGAAAGTACTGTAATGGGCTGTCCCCCGTCAAACAGCTCACGTACACCACTTCCTTCTCAATTACCAACTTGTCTGCATTGCCATCTGTAAAAACGAACACATACCTTGTGCTGCCAGTTTCTGCTCTTGCACTTCCATTAGTGGAACTGGCTGCAGCTGCTCAAGAAGAAAGCCCTGATTGTCTTTGTTTTCCCTCCATGTAGGCACCATTTTTCTCCTTTCCTTCTGTACCTTGGCTCAAGGTAGCGCATTATCTTTGTTGAGGTGTGCTCACAAGTCTTTAAACTAAAGTCTCCCTAAATTTGTGTCCTGTTATCTTTTCACAGTTTATCTAACACAGTAAAAAGTTGCCAGTAGCATCTCTCTCAGCATCTTCACTGGAATTATGGAGTTAGTCTTGCAACAGGTTTTATCAATCCTTTTTAAGTACTGCTGTAAAAATTCCTAAGATGCTGGATAAACAACTTCACACTTTTCTAAATCAGCATGACCACTCAGGCAATTTTAAAACAGTATTTATGTTAATATTCAAAAATAAGATTTAAAAAGAAGTCTAATTTAGGAATAAAAATATTATCTGCAAAAAATGTTTAGGTAGACAAATTAGTGTGCCTAAGCAGGACAGAGTGAGCCTGGATTGGGAACTGCAGTCCTGGCCCCACAACCTTTCTCTGCTTGCACTTCGCTGCAGCAGATTCATGCAGCAGCTCTGATGCTGAACGGCTGCTTGAAACCTAAGTGCTCGCACAGACAAAACACTGCTCCTTCCCAAACACAGTGAGCTTCCAAACAAACTCGGCTTTCCTTAGAGAACAAAACTAAGTCATTATGAATCTCTTGCATTTTAGTTTCAAATTACAAACACAACATAAAATGGTATAAAACGTACAAAGTTAGACTACTCTTCTGATCAGTAACTGGCTAAAAGTAGTATCCTCAGAACCAAGCATGCTGAAAGAGAGAACTGGAAATGCCTCTGACTCTTTTACTTCTTGGCACAAAGCAAAACTACCCAACCTTTGCTGTCTCAAATGGGGAATCTAAATCAATAGTCAGACTTTGCTATAAACTGACTGACTTTCCGAGATAAAGAGTCATTTATGCCGGTGCCTAAACACGGAATTAGGTGCTTAAGTTTAGGCATCAATACCAGAGGATTTATGTTCAAGAAGGCACTCCATGTACCCCTTCTTTCATGAAGTAATCTTATTCATTAAATGAACAGACAAAACTGGAACAAAGCTCCATCCATATTTCCTTAAACACCCCGACTTTGACATGGCAGAAGCAGCAGACTGCTTTTGCAGATCTCAGCTATGAGCCAGTATAGAACTCTACATGTGATAGTAATTGAGGGTCCCAATCCCGCAAGTGCTCTGCTGCAAACGAGAGTACAAAGCTGCTGGAGTTCTCAGCTTCTGGCATCTGTTCCCACTTCCACAGAAATCAGATGGGCAAAATTAAGTTTTGAGGAAAAAAAAATCACAGACATTTAAAAAACATTCCCTGACCTTATTAAAGCCCACGTGATCTCTATTTATACAGAAAATAGCTCAGAAAGCCAGCATCTGAGAGGAGGAACTCTCATTTGTAGATTTTGGCTGAGGGCTGCCAAAATCAGCAGGGAAAGGCTCCTCAGGGGTAAAAATTTCAAAAGCCATTAAGAGTCTTAGAAGCCTCAGTCCCACTGACTTTTGATCACATACATCCTTCCAAATTTGCACCCCAAATCTGGAAACTACACTGTAAGAATAACGTTTAATTCAAAGTCACAAAATTAGGATCTAAAGTTTTCATAGAAGTCTTCAGGACTCAGAGAGGAAATGTCAATTAGGTGTCTACTCCTTGGTGAGAATCAGTGAGGTAAAATTTACCTGTTACTTGTACTTTAAAAATATTCCCCTTAGGACCATTAATTTTATTTAAAGAAAAAATGTAATGAGAAAATGTTTCATATGGGCAGCTATAGCTCACATACTTGTTCAGGAACTGAAATAACTATAATTTGCGTCTCATGCGGTCGCCGTGAGAAAGCTGTTCCTAGTGCAAGATACAAAGCAGACTATGTCCACCTATTATTTTCAGTACACTTAGGACTGCAGTCTTATTGCAGATCTTGTTACGTGCTGTTGCTAGAATGACTTCCATTCAGAAAAATCAACATTTGCCAACCCATACCACACAATTACCATAGTTATTTCCTATTGTGAGCTTAGGGAGAAACTGTGGTATCCCAGACACCACGGTGTGGTAAATATTGAAAATTAGTGGCCTTTTTATAATGGACATTTTCATCCAATCCAATCCATTCCGAACACTTCCAGATAAAAAGACAATATTCCAGAGTCTAAGTGGTTGGTTCTAACATAATCATCTTATTCCATCCTGTGATCCCAGTTTCAGCAAGAACACTTGATGGCTTCCTTTCTGATAGCTGTAGGAAATAAGACTGGGCTAGAGCTGTGATCAACTCCAACATCTACCTAAGGATGTAGCTCCTGATAGAGAAAAGATGAGGAAAAAAAACCCAAATACCACCTCTATATTTGTATTTTTAAAAAGCTGACCCATCTCAGAGTGCCAACAGCCTCCTGGACCAAGCACTGCCAGCAGGTCAAGGGAGGTGATCCTTCATTCTGCTCAGCCTTGGTGAGGCCACACTTGGAGCGCTGCATCCAGTTCTGGGCTCCCCAGCACAAGAAATACCTTGATGTATCTGAGAGAGTCCAGTGAAGTGCCACAGAGATGATTAAGGGATGCAGTCATCTATCATACAAGGAGAGCCTGACAGAGCTGGGACTGTGCAAACCAAAGGAGAGGGCTCAGGGGGATCTTATCAATATGTACCTGATGGGGGAAGGAAAGAAGACAAAGCCATGCTCTTCTCAGTGGCGCTCCATGAGAAGACAAGAGACAAAGACACAAACTGAAATACAGGAAATTTCATGTGAACATAATGGAAAATCCTTGTTACTGTGAGGGTTATTGAACACAAAAGCAGGTTGCCCTGAGAGGCTGTGGAGTGTCTGTCCTTGGAGAAACTCCAGACTGACAGGACACAGAGCGGAGCACCAAGTGCTGGCTGATCTTGCTCTGTGCAGCGGGGTTGGATTAGATGACCTCCAGAGTTGCTTCCCAGCCTCAACGATTCTGTGAAGCTTTCTTCAGTGAAAGGCTGTAGATTGCTTGTCGCTTTTCTGTTCTATTAATTTCTATCAATTTTAACCTTAATTGCTATTCATTTGCATTGCAACAGAAAGGATTTTAAATTTCAAGGCTATAAAAGTATTAATTAGAATAGACCAGACCAAATTTTACAGATTGTGCTCTGTAAAACTGCACAGCTATTAAAAATGGAGAAACCTACTTTCAAATTTCACTGTAAATAATTTCAGAATGTTTACAATGAACTGAGTAAAGTATCTAATACCGTTTTTACAAAAATATTTTACTCCTTGTTCTTTCCTACCAAGATCCTAATGCCTACTTGTAAATGAGACTCAACATACAGTGTTGTATAGCTTTCCTTAAAAAATACCATTAAGATGAGAAGAAGAGAACAACTGTTCTACATTTTGGAGACATTTCTCCTTAAATAGTGTTTATGTACTGCAAGCATCCCTTCCATAAACAAACCAGGTCTTTGGAACAAGTGAACACAATCTCTGAAGAATCTTTACCAGCTTCTATTTCTGGTACATGATGCATTGTGAATTTTAGGCCAACATGGGCATATGGTATCCTAGTCTGATAGGAAACATTTCATGGAATTCAAGACAGCCACAGCACAATGACTAGAGACCTTAAAATCTGTGATACAACACAGGGTTAAAAAAAAAAAAAAAGAGAAAGAACAAACCAGAAAAATAAATATTTCCTGATACAATACTAGAGGCATATAAAAGCACAAGAAAAAGGAAAGTCATAGTAACTGGTGGGCACAAAGGAATGCTCTGAATCCCCTGTTAATCAAGCTCATTAACCAAACTGACTTAACCTCTTTTTCTTTAGGAGAATCATCCCATTAAGAAATAATTTTAAAAAACACCCTAAAACAAACAAACAAACAAACAAAAAACAAGTAACAAACAATATTTATTTTAATAACATTCATGAAGGATTTGGGGCTCTTCTGCCTTTGCAGCCTTGGAAGCTGGTATGCCCTCTGTTCTTTCTCTACTCATTCACATCTGCCCAGAGAGAATACCGTTATTACTGCACAGCAGTGTTTCCAGTGCCCTTGTCTAATTTTTCTCTTAGTGTTAAGCAAGTGGCTCTTAAATTGCTTAAGACACCAGCTTCAAAATCTGCATTGTCGGAATCAGATTGACTTCACCAAAGGAATTGTTTCTAATGCAAGTGGCAAGGAGAGCTTACTGCTGGGGGCAGTCATTCTCTGAAATGGCACAAGCCTGACAAGAGCAGTAAGAGAGAAACACATAACTTAGTGGGGTTTTCCATCAGGAGTTCTGCATGCCGAGGACAAAATGTACCCACCCTGTCACATACTCAGGCTTTAGTTCAGAGCGCTGTGAAGGACTGAAAAACGGCTTTCAAGAAATCAGGCACTGCCTGAAGCAGAGGCATGGTGAAAACTGTCCTGCCAGCCCACAACTACCTTATTTTTCACATCCTTTGGAGTCTTCTTAAATGAAGCTGACTGTGCAGAAATGTCTTGTAAAACAAGCCCTCTGCTTCCTTTCTGAAGTGGCATCAGCGAAACAGCTCTGCAGCCTCGCTCCCAAGCGGCTGTGGCTGATCCATATGTAACTGTGAGGCAAAAACCACAGGGCTGCCTGTACGTGTTCATGCGCTCGTGCACATCTTGGACACGGACTCCAAGAACTGATTGGTCCCATTCTATTAGTCAATTTATCAGACTTTAGATAAAAAGTGTCAGGAAACAGTTTCCTTTTTACTTTCCACCTGCCAGTATCAGAATTCATCTGATTTTGAAACCAGCCTGCAGAAGGCCCACGTATACAAATCTGAAATAAAAAGAAACCTTTAAATTTAGACATGCTGTATGAAATCATAGTTACTACTTGGGAAAGGTCTATATTCAAAGCCTTTTCTGTCTTACTGACAGAACAAAAACTCTGATACTCTTAAAAATTCACTTTTCAATTTAATACAAGTTTTCTTTAACAGTGAGTGTCAAATTGTTTTCACTCTTTTTCTTTATCACCTACTGGAATCTTTAGAAGTGAGAAGGAAAAATACGTACATCATAAAGGAGTGCATTTATAATGACATGCCTTTTTTTCTATGAGAAAAAAAAATAACCTTCTATTTCATCAGCATCTTTGCCAAAAGCCCTTTCAGGAACTGAAAAGAGAAGGGCCTTTATTTCCTACATATATTTTATAGGAAACATTTTTTTGGTTCTGTGTCATGGACTAGGATTTCACACCTTAGTGGCTGGTCATATGGAAATGGACATGACTGTGGAAACTTCATGGCTGTGAAACCCTGATAGTAAAATCAGCAGGAAGATGAGGAAGGTGTGGGGAACACTGAATGATTCATGCAGTAACAACCTCTGGACCCTTTGAGGAGATTTTGAGATGGCTGCCAATGCTACCTGACTATGACCAGCACCCTCTAAAACAGACTGCAAATCTGGGCACGATACAGAGAGAGTATTGCTCTTTTAAATAATGCCCACACATGTAAGTGGATGTGACATGTATGGATTTTTATATGGAAAGATCTTTCCAAAATCAGGGCACAATTACCAATGAGTTATACCTCCCAGAAATAATTCCTAGCATACAAATACCAGGCCATGTTTCCTTTATTAATAGCAGTCTGAGTTAATGAGGGAACAGCTTCCAGAAGTTACTATAAGCAGTGCAAAGCTAAGCAACTTAGCCACAACATTCAACAAATCAGTGCTTTGCAACTCACTCTTCCATTGCCAAATCAAAGACAAATCCTCTCCTACTTCATACTCAGTTAACCTATTGCATAAAGTGTACAAGGAAAGAAGAAGACAGTAGAAAATCTACATAGTTAGCACTGACTAGATTCCAGTCTGTTTTTGACACAGAAGAAGTAAAGAAAAATATTTAAAACTGTCTGCACTGAGTATGTTTTTTTCTGTGGTAAGGGTAATTCTTGGCTGATTTTACTATGGCCTTGCCATCTACCTTTGGAGCCCCTGGCACATGTGTGGCACAACCAGAGCAGACATGGCAGACTTATCTTGAAGATGACCTGCACAATTTTGCATTTCGGGAATGACAGGCCCGTAGCACAGACTGCCTGCACCATCAGGGCTGTGATTTCTCCTGTGTTTCAGTGATTAATGGCCTTGTAATGGAATACAAGTTTCCTACAGAATGTTGTAATCTCCCTACAAATTTGGCCTTGTCTGCTATTTACTGCCAGGTTGTAGGAGCAGCAGAAATCGGCACTTCTCAAAGCACGGGTGCAGTCCCAGGTACAGAGGTGAAGGGGCAGGAAGCAGCTGGACAGCACACAGTGCCACTGGGCAGGACTGTCACCATCAGCTGCTGGCACCAGAGGGTCCTCTGAGGGTTCTGAAAGGGTGCTGCTCCCATGGCAGGAACAAAAGAAACATTGGGAAACCCTACTTTGGGCAGTATACTGGAATGAGCTATTTTAAAGATGTGTCAGCCTTAAAAATGCCTAATCTCAGCACTCATTTTGAAGTGTTCCCGCAGGACACATTCGCGCACACACACACATGCATGCCCCCAATAAGCCAAGCAACTCATTCCTTTATGGTTAATTTTTGAATCCAGTGCAGTCTGTGGATCATGAGTCACACAGTCCCTTCTTATGCAAAAGGCCAAACAGGTACAGAGAGCAGAGTGAGAACGAAATTCCTCCGGTTTTAACAATGGTTACTCAAACAACGCAAGATGGGGAATCCCCTTGTTTATCACAGCATCACGTAAGATTACACTGGTATTTAAGCAGTAAAAAAGTACCAAAAAAAAAAAAAAAAAAGAGAGAAAGGATCTCAACATGTGACTTCAGAAGACATCACTAGAAGACATCACTATGTTCACTAGTAAAGCAATAAGAAAAACTAGCACTCACCTAGTAAAGACTCCTAACCACTACCTTGTCTGAGTTTATCCATTAAACACTGTTATCCTGGATAGAGTAAATAATGGCCAGGAAACCTACTGCTCATACTTCAATATTCCAGTATTTTTAAAACACACAACCATTTTCATGCATGAATATCCCTTAATGTGTCGGCTGCAGATTCTGCGCTTTGCGCAGACTTGCAAGAAGGGATGTTGGATGATGCTTGCATTATGCTCTTAAGTTCAAACAGATTTTAGTACTAATTCTGATCAACTAGTGCATTCCAGACTTTATTGCACATCTTTCTTTTTCCATTTATTCCATCAACCAACTAGTTAATAAGAGAACAGGAAGAAAATGTGTGTGCAATGGATAGCACAGCATTCCAATAAGACACAGAAGTGGACAAATAATATAATAGTTGGGAATATCAAGAAAAGATGTTAACATTAACCAGGTTTACTTTTCACACTATTTAAATAGGAAAAATTAAAGTAAGAAGTTTCTTTATTTTAGTCTCAGCCAATTTTGGGCCACACTGAATGTTAAATAAACTATTATTTAATCAAATACAGGCATATTAGTCTCACTCCTGCTGACAACTTCAATTAGAATATTTTTGCTTCATACAAAAAAAAAAGAAAAAAGAAGAAGCACATGATCTTTAAACTACTATGGCTTCTGCACAACATCTGGTTACAATTTTTTACATATTCAACCATCAAACTTCTATCTCCACAAAACAGTTTACTCAAGATTTGTTTTAATTATCTTGCATTTCAAGCTTCATATGGCTTTGAAAAGGGGGTGAAAAGATCGCTCATGATGCAGACAGACGCAAACTGAAAAGGACTATACATTGAAAGATGATTTTGAAACAGTTTTTAAAAATTAAAAAATCCTTTCCATTATTGCCTGGAAACAAGTGCTACTTTAACTGTTTCACTACACAATACTTCTTGGCTTGTTCATTAACAATTTTAATGGGCTTTAGCTGGTTTCTAAGATTAAGGCAACCATTATTAGCACTTTCATTGGAGTCATGCAAGTTGCAAATTTGTATTTTCTCTTTTTCTAGACAATGCAACAGTGGGAACACTGTATTTCTAAAAGTGCTACCTTAAAACAGAATACATAGCAAAAAATCATCTGAATGTGATGAAGTAAAAATAAGAATGAATTTGACAGCAGCACAGAAAAGACTTGTTTATAAAAATAAAAAATTTAAAAAAAAAAAAAAGAAGAAAGAAAAAAAAGTTTTACTGTATTTTAAGCATGGGAAAAACCTAATTTATTTTCATAAGCCTGTTCACCTGCGTAAAGTTAAGCACATCCACAAGCTTTTCCAAGACTGGACCTAAAAGGAAAATGAAGAAAATACCTGGGGTTCTGCTTTTATTAAATGTTAGAGCCTCAGGCAGCAAAAAGGACATAACTGTATTTTTCTTAAACAAGTATAGGGGTGCTACATCAAATCAATGAGTCATCACTACAGATAGAAACTATTTGTCTTCTTGTGGTGGAATCACTGTAAACTGTGGAGAATATGAAACTTCTTATTCATTTATTTGCATTACATATATGGATTAATGGAAAAGCATTATGGAAAGCTGTTATTTATTTTATGAGGTAACTGCTTTCATATCCAGTAAACTAAACATCTTTTTCCTGTTTTTCAATCAGTCAGCACCCATCATTCCAAGATAGGATACACAAGGAAATTTCAGGGTTTTTTTCCCGGAGGTTTCTTCTGATGCCAAGCATGGATTAGTTTAGACATGGAAGGTCATCTTTTATCTTTTCCTCTTCTTAAAGATGCTCCATAGAAGCCAGAAGAAGCCATAACTGCAAAAACACAACTTATAACCATGATCAACTTTAAACAGCTGTGTTTTGCTGACTGCAATTCTCAGACAGAATCTCTCTTGCATTTGGTATTGGAGCAATATATACAGCCTTTTAAAAATTTATTTTTAATGAGGAAACTTCATTTGAATATTAAAGAGGGCCAGAAAAGAGAATTTTATCCTGGTTCTGTGAGAACTTCTGTAATCAAACTCATGATACAGTCATGTCTTTTAATCGGTGACCACCAGCAATCGAAGCATATACAATACACACATGAAAAAAAAATCAGCAACCCTTTTCAATTCATGGCTAACTACACCAAAGTGAGTCTAATCTCTGGAGCCTACTTCAATTAGTCAGGAGGACCTCCAAGAAGATCAGCTCACCAAACTCCAGGCACTACCTCCAGTGCGACTGCAAGAACTGCTGAAACACTTCCCCTCTCAAGGGTAATATTTGACACTGCCTGTAATCAGAAACAGGAAAATACAGAAGAATGCAAAACTCTAAGAATATGAACATCACTGATTAAAAAGTCACCATTTTTCACAAAGCCTTGGTTGGCACAGAAGATGATGACAGAGATGAAGAAGCTGTATTTTATCTGAACCAGCTCAGAATCTCAGGCTCAAAATTCTGCAGCTCCCTGAAAGACATGACTGATTCTCTGGGTTACAGTTGCCACCTCAGCCTGTCAGCAAAGCCGGGTTCATGTGGATTAAAGCGAAGAAACATGAATTGTCACCGACACAGCCTGTGAACAAAAGCCTTCAGTATTCCCTGCCACCTTTTATCTCAGGTATGAGGAGCAGGAACATGACTCAGAGTAAGCGGAAGCCAGTGGTAAAACCTTCTGCATGTGCGCCTCCTGCACACAATCCCCACCAACAATCCCAGGGTACATTTAGAGTGTGGTGGGAACTCAGACACACGATTTTGATTAATGTTAATGTGAGTCGTGTGGCCAAATCCCTGTACACTACTTTGAGAGCTTATTCTAAAATCGAAATATAATTAAGGTTGCAACACAAACCAAATAAGGCAGGGAAATGACACTTCATTAGTAACCTATTGGGTGCAAGCACCATAGGTAACCTGTTGCAACAGTGTAGCACTATAATAAAATGTTTAAAGTGTTTATACACGAGCACTGTCAGCTGTTTATGAAAATATGGTAAAGATATCCAGACACAATTAAAAAATAAAAGGTTAGTTTCTGCAACATATAAATTAAGTCTATAGATTATTTAGTTGTGGTATTGGATCACAAAATTTTGCATACTCTTCCCAGTGACACTTGGAGACCAGCACATTTGTTCTCTTCGTAAATTCATCACTAAGGAACAGCCATGCATAATACAACAGACTGTCAACAGAGGAGATGAGGCGCTGAAGGGAGTAGGAATGCATATGAAGAGTTTCTGTTTAGCCAAGCTCATAGGTAACACATAAATTATCTGAATATTGTTCTCAGTTTTCCCCCTTGCACAAATCTGTATTCCAGATCTTTATAATTTTGAGTACCAAATTTGAACTCTAGGGTGAGAAAGGGTACCATGCATGGTCCTTTGTCCCTAGCACTGCTTTTGCAGATAACGTAAGTGGCATTTCTGTGGTCATTCTCTTATTCCTGCTCTGCAGAAAACTGTCAAGCCAGTTTTGGTTTATGTCTTTTGGTTGTTTGGTTCCTTTCGTTTGTGTATTGTTTCTATTATCATCATCATCATCATTCCCATTAATGCTATTATTCCTCTGGACTGTGGGCAAAGGTTTTAGGTTTTTCATCTTTCTCCATCGCACAAAAGACAATGGAAAGAGGAGTTCTCTGAACTCTCTCATGGAGGCAACAGTAGCCTTTTTACTACATCTCAGTAGAAACTCTCAAAGAAGCTAGTGGCTACAGATTATAATCTGCAATAACCCCCTTTTACAGTTTTTGCAGTGGAGAAAGAATGGCATGGTTTTGTGTGTGTACATGTGTGCATGAACAACGCAGGGGAAAGAGAGGAAGTGAGAACTGATAGCAGCAATATTCTGCTGTGCTTTACAGAACACAGAGATCTCACGGTACTTTCCTTATTATTGTTAAAAGCAAATGAAATTAAAGACACAAAATACAACTCAGTCCGTCATGTAAGATTTAGGACTATTATTATAAACCTCAAGTATTTTGTGCTGGCAGTCTGGACATGTGTAATGTTGCTAGCACTAAATTCAAAGCTTTTAACATATGTACTACAAAACAAAATCTAAGAAAAAGAACCACTGCCTAATGGAAATATTAGGGCAGTAAGTGTTAATCTCCATTACACATCTATTCATTATACTCCTTGCCATACTTTTAGCAAGTTCAGAAGAGAGGACTACTACGATAAATTTGACTTGAAGTCTGTAATATTACTTTATAAGCACACTTGGTAGACTCGCATAAAATGTACAAGTTAAATTATCTAAATTATGATGAAGATTTTTTTTCCCCTTTAAAAAGTGATTGAGTATGTCTTATATAGATAGGCTTTTCTTTAACATTATTGTCTCTTTAAAAATGGATTAGAGGTACACTGTCTTTTGACACACTGCAAGAAGCAGGAGTGTGCAGACAGTTCAGAGGATGTAATTTTTTCCCTCTAACATAAAAAGATGTGTGAAGTTACTATAGCTCTTCAAAAAGGCCCAGTAATTGAGCCTGGTTATGGTCTCATTAATGTGCAAGTTTCATTTATCACCTTCTTTCTTTGAGGATTATGTGCATTGATTCATCAAGACTTGTGACACATGGTTTTCATTTGCTCTATTCAGTGCTTCTTTTTAAATCAGTTTGTCCTAGATTGTAAGAAACAGTCTGAAAGTAAATCACACTAGCCTCCTGAAAACAGAAATGAGAAAATTTCAGCTTTTAAAAAATAATTTACAATTAAATGCACTTTCACTCTATTTTCATGCTCTTTACATGTTTTTCTTTCAAGTACAATTAATAACATGGTTGCTGCAGTTAGTCATAACATAAAAAGTGCAAACAAAACAACGTACACTGAACAAGAGAGATGTAGTTGTCTAGTAAGTTCATTATTACAAAAAGTAATTGATTTTAATTCATGTAAATGCAAGTGACAAGAATAACACAGGCAAGGTCTTTTCCTGCTGATCTACAATCTCCATGATAAATTGTACAGTTTAATAATGAGATGTCCTCATATAAATTTCCTTCTGCCTTCTTTCTTTACTTTGCTTTTCTAAAACATGTATCACTTCAAGTATTTCCATTCTGTGTGTCACTGAGAAATGCCAAAAATAGAGAAAGAGAGATCTGATAAAGATAAAGCATGACAAAAGTTTCACGGATAATTGCCTTCACATATCCAGTTCAGCTCTCATCTCTCCTAATTAGCCTCATTACCATACCTTAAGACAGACCAGCAGTCACTCAAAACTCCCTGTTTTTTCTGTCAAAACTATTGCTGACAGGCAAATGGACAACACATGCACTGAGTCTATTCTAGACTATTCTTTTACAAGACTAGCCTCCAGCAGAAAACACTAAACAATAGGTCTTCTATAAATGTATAATGAAAGTAAACATACAGTGTGTGAATACTCAATAAATTATTGTGCTATTCGTTGCTCCATCATCTCTTAAAATGAGGACAATAAAAAAAGAAAAATCATTCTCCAGAATATCAAAGACATCAAACCATTGCAGTAGTTCACTATTACTGATAGAGACTTTTAGAACAGCCTCGCCACAGTGACTGAAAAAAACCACTTGAGTTTTGTAAAGTTTGACTACGTCGGTGCAGTGCTGCTTTCAGCATACCCACACTATCTCAGGAAGCTTTTCTGTTTTTATAAACCTTGTTAAAATGAAAAAGTTTCATTCCATTGCTCATATTCATTTAAAATTAGCTCATATAAAGTATCCACAAATAGTTCACAGGGGCACTAGAAATATTGTAATATTAAACTCCACTGACTATCAAAACATAAAACTGTATAATGGGAAGGCATTGAAACCCCTCACAATGTCCATTTCTTTTTCACTGTTGTTTTAGTCACACATTACATTATGTATGGAGTTCAGATACATGGTACTTTGTTTTCATTTTCTCTATTTCTCTATAAATATCTTCCTGTCTAACATCTAACAATTTTTATATGTTTTTCTACTGCAACCTCCTGGTAAAAGGTGCCATTTTTTAGTGATTTGTCGTATTTTCATGTTCACAGTGCCATTAATAAAATAAAAATACTGTTTCATAATTTTTGTAACAGAAATTTAACACTTGCAATATCGCTTATTTAATAACTGGACATAACACATTTACCGGCCTCTTTCCACCCCCAGCTCCTCAGACACAACCTTCCTTGTGATATTATTTTTCTTTTGTACAGATGTGATACAATCTCTATAGGCAAAAAAGCAAAAAAACTCCAAAAAAACAATCAAAACCTCCAAAAAACAACGAAACAAAACAACAACAACAACAAAAAAACAAAACCCCAGTGAAATGGATTTTCTGCACTTTGCAGTTTGGGAAAACTAACAGTCCATTCAGCATGACTGAAAAATACCCTGAAGGCCAATATTTACTAAGCATGGCACACACACAGGAGCCTTGTTAAAAATCCACAACAAATCTCTCATTGCAAACAAATCCAGAGGCTTGAGAGCTGCTGCAACTGTCGGGGTAATGCTGATCCTGACAGCAGAAAGCTGCTTTTTTACTAGGCTAACAGCTAGCTAGATGTCTGCTGGCTTCTCACCAAGATTTCACTATTTCAATTTCTTCTCCTCAGGATTTATTAGGTGATGAATATACGGCAATCTATCAAAGGGCTGAACAGCATCAAATGAAGGTAAGGCTGACACATCCAGGCACTCAGTACTCAAAGAACGCCGCTGACCAAGGACTGCAACTACTTCATGCAAATAGTCAAAGCCAGTTGAAATTAAACTCTAGGCTGGAGTCAGACACTGTGAAGGAAAGAAATGGGTCAAAGAAGGGCTTCCAAATAACAGGAAATACTTTTAGCTTCACACGTAACACTTCAAAATGCTTGCTTTTTTCCTTTTCTTTCAGAGATGTCAGTGTAGAAAAAGATGAAAACACCATCTACTGGAAGAGCAAAAAATTAAAATGAAATGCAGGGATGCTAACGTGTGAACAGAAATGATATGCAGGAATGCAATGCAAGTACGGTAAACTCGTACATTATGTACACATACCACACAGCTTCAACAGTACAAGTGGGTATGCTTGAGAGAAGGGCATTTCCAGCAGTTGTTTAAAAAGTGCTGTGAAGTAGTAAGCTGCTGCTGAAGTCTGCTCCTTGCAGCCGTCGATGCAGCCTGGCTAACACACACTGTCCCTGCACTGAAAAGCCAGCAACTGAATTCCAGCCCAGAGAGATGAGCTGCCGGGCAGGCACATTTCCACTACCTCCGCTTGAACTGGACAAGCTTCCACAGTGATTTTCAGTGTTTCAGATGTTGAAACTATTTAATTTTAAACTCCTCCACATTCCCTTTCTTATTATGGATGAAAGTACAATTAAATTCTAGTGCCTTCATAATTATGAAGCACTTAAAATACATATGCATATTGTACCTTTTAAATATTATGAGTCCTTCAAAGATACTGCTTATTCACTTACATTTTCAATACTTCTAGTCTTGCATTTCTTGCTTTTTTTTCTTTTTTCATTGTCTTCATTTTAATTCCTTCTCATTTTTATCATAGCTTTTATCTACAGCACTGTCATTATGCTTTTGCAGAATCACAGTCCCTTCCCTGGACTCTGATTCACTTCTCACTCGGAAAGAAAAATCGAAAAACCATCATACAAGAAAAGGGAATGGAAACCACCTCTTAATCCATGCCCCTCATTTATTTCTTCCTTCAGAAAAACCCCACAATTTACTACCCTGATTCATTTGTTAATGTCAGCACCAGACACTTGAGCTTCAGTGCACTCGCTAGCAAAAAAACACTAATTTCAAAAATCCCCTATACACTATATTAGGAGCCATTTTCAACAGGAAAATAAAACAATCAGATTCCCACCAGC
>VZTX01015786.1:896748-936748 GCA_013400915.1 Pardalotus punctatus | reverse complement strand
CATTTTAGAACAGCAGAACAGTTGTGGATTGTGGAAAGCACTTGACAGAAACTGCTGAATTTTTTTAAAAAAACAAAACACCAACCAACCAGCCCTTTCCATTTCTTCTGTTGTCAGGTAAAACCCCAAAGCAGCACAGGACCACTGGGAGGGCCCAGCTTGTTGGGACTGCTGTCTTCCATGGACAGCATCTAGGTCCACAAGGGGTTTAGAACTGTTTTTCAGACCAGTAATGTTAGTCATAAACTGAAATATACGTAATAACCATCCTCTGGTAATACATCAGATTTCTGTTATTCCCAGCCTTAGTTAATGCAGAAAATCACTTAATTCCAAGTGAGAAGATCAGAGCAACATTTGTTGTTCACTATTTACATAGAAAGAAATTATAGAATTTCCCAGCAAGAAATATGAAAATCTCCAGCTGAAACTAATATGAAAATGGATTCTGCTATCTTTCCCAAGAACATGAGGATAATTAAATCATCCAAGGACCTTGGAAATTTATCATCTGACTTCAACCTCAACCTTTCAGTGCAAACTCAAAAGAAAATCAAGACAGGCAACAAGAAACAATCGCTTTCATCACCTGAATCCCATTCTTTTTGATCCATATGCTCTGTGGTTTTCATTGCCTGAAAACACCCATTACGAAAGATCTACAAGGAGACAGAGACAACTGCGATGTTACTGTTCTTCCAAATGTTAGTTTTACAATAAAAAGAAAAGTGGTATCAGAGACAAAAAGATCACCTATTTCTTTGCATGTCTAAGGCCCAGAAAAAGAACTGCATAATGTTCTTAAATTCAATAAAGTAAGCCATTCAAAATAAAACATGTAAAAAACTCAGTAAGAAATAAAAGTTGGATAGTGAAATCTGAATATATGAGGTGACAGAAGTAATATATAAGCTCTATATAGCTTATATAGAACAAATATTTAAATAGATCTCAAATGCAGAAAGCATTGTCTACATTAAGGCCATTTTAACAGATTAGATTACTTTGATACATTTCTTACTTGTTTTTTTACTTTACAATCTAAGTTATATGAAGAGAGGAGACATTTCCAAAATAAAAAATGAGTGACAAACACTTCAGACAAGTTGATGTTTTCAGATATTTCCTCCCTTTTTTTCAACATGGTCAATTAAAAATGAATGCACCAAAAATTCACTCTGCAATTTCAAGTCTTGAAAACCGGCACGTGAAAAGAATAAATGCTGTTGCCATTACATCAATGTCTCTGCAGAAAATTTTCCCACCATTATCTTGAAAGCTCTAAATGACTGTCTTTGGGAAAAGAGAGGGGAAGTATTTTTAAATGCAGTAAATGGATGGGGGTTTTAAACACTCATATAAAGCATGTACATGATAAATACTGTGGATTCAAATGAGCATGCAGAACTTCCCACTTTATGTACATGTGATAAACCAAATCTGCTTGTTGTACTCCTTTGATTTAAGGAGCCTCCAAAGAATTGGGTAAGATATGAGAGGAGGCCATTCCCCTACCCTTTGGCATTCTATATCTACACAAAGGGCAGAGCAGCCAAGGTCTGTTATATATTACTCTGAATATATCCCACAAACAGCACATAAAAGCCCCATATTTTGGTCAAATCTATTCTAGATACATACATGCAAGTACAGAATTAGACCAGTGGAAATTAACTAAAGAGTTACAGATGGCCCTGTATATAAAGCAGTACAATGTAAGAGAGACCATCTGGAAGTATGTTTTGTCCTTAACCAATTTTAAAAAAAATTAAAAAAAAAAAAAAAACAAAAAACCACACCACACAAAACCCAACCTCCTTTCTACTTTTCTAGCTGCAAGTTTTCACTGTGTAACAAGTGAAAAAAAAGTTTCTGAAAAAAAATGAGGACTTGATCTATACACCTGCCAAGCTGGAAATCTGAAGTAGAGGAATAGGCTAAATATTGTGGAAGCCCATATTTTAAGCATCAAAATTGCATGGTGACTCTTGGGATGTGTTTAGGGGGTACAGTTGCAGAATGAACTGATTTTTCACTATAGAAAAAAGATACATATTTAACAAGAACTTCTTCAGGAAACAAGCAGATATTCTTCGAGTGAGATGCATGCAACTATTGTTGCTGTCTTCAACTGGAACAACATTTTAATGTGAGCATTAACCCAGCTTGTAAAAAGCATATTGGCATCCACCCCATCTTGCTACAATCACATGGAATTTGTGCTACCAGAGTCAGGAGAGGAATCATGGAGTCAAACACAAATAGTGAAACACTTTTGTACTGCCACATTTATAGGAAAACGTTGCCTGCTGAGGTGTGGTGGGGTTAAAATTATGCACTGGCTAGTGAGGAGGTACCAAGTCTGCTGAGACTGTCAGCCCTGCTTCTAGTACCACACTTGCTGAGTTCTACCATTTTTCACATGGATTAAGGATCTTCAGGTGTAGGATATTTTCAACTAATGGTAAAAAATATTTAATTAGCATTCATTTTCAGAGGAATGCCTTGCAATGAAACATTAGAGTATATTTTTCCTATCCTGAAGTATGGGAATAAGTCCCTTTAGCATAAATGTCCCATTAGCGACATTGTATGTGGTATGGTTTAGATTACATTCTCAGGCTAATATGTTATGGCCCTGGACAAATAAAACCAAAATAAATTATATCCATCTTTCCATAAATTCCATTATAGCTTAATTGTAAGATTTTTTTCTTTCTTTTTTTTTTCTTTAATTTGCCATTTTTTTAATATCCAAATTGCTTGCATGTGCTCTTTTCCTTCTTGTTTCTCCTCTGCTTTCCTTCTCTGAGTCAACAGAGGCTGGCAATTTGTCACTATGATAGCTGAAAATGGGGAACAACTCAATGAGATTTTTTTTTCAGTTAGTTAATGTACCTATAGCCCACAATTAACAGTATTACATATGTAACACCAAAATTATATACTGCATTTTCCTTATGTGCTTCTTCATTACATTTACGTTCACATTTTTCCATCACACATAATATGAAGCAAAGCTAGAGTGCATTATTCTGCATTAACAAATCAGAGGGTTTTCCTCATGTGGCACAAACACAGTAGCATTAACACCAACCATCACTTGTTTGTGAGACACACGCACTGCTACTATATCGGGTCAAGTGCTCTGTAACCTGCTTATCAGCAGTTAACACTAGATACAGTTTAAGAGAACAATTCAAAAATGGTTTTGATTGATTGCAACCAACTGGCAGTGTAATTGCACTCGAGCCATTAGGAATCCAATTGAACCCTGATCGAGTACTTCATTACTCCTGCTCTTTTCACAAGGGCACACCATCCCAAGTAATATTTTATATGTTATAAAAGGTTAGGTTTGAAAAATTAGCATTACAAATGTCACATTTACTTCCAGCTGGAAATGTGCAACAATGTGTGACAATACTGAATAAAATGTTGAAACATGTTTTCCTTTTGTTTTACTTTACTCATTTTTGTAATACAACACTGGTTACTGGAAAATGCCTTACAGCTTTATGCAAAACACATGTTCAAAGATCTGAATGAAAAAAAGCTTTGACTCTCTCTGGAACATCTAACCAATATATCATTTGTGCACTTCAAATTTTTTTTTTTTACTGTCAAGAACACTTTTATGTCTTTAAGATTTATTTAAACTAGTTTATTATATAATGAAGCTTGTCAGATCATAAGAACAAAGTCAAACAATATGCTCTATATCAAAGTATAACATTTAACATATAGATTTAAGTATACATATCAAGTACAATGCAATCAAGCAGGGTTTAATCTGAAAATGCAAATGGTTCAGATTATTAAAGACACATCTGTCCTTTGAAGCATAATTTAGGCTGTTTATCAAAAAGCTGTGTGTAATTACATTATTCCCTCCCACCAAACATATTTTAGCCATGGATTTCTTCGTTTGAAAACCTTTAGGTTTAACCCGAGGGCCAAAATTTCATAGCATAAACCACTAACTAAAATATAAACACAAACATAAATTTCAGAATGTATATAATCACTTCTAGTCTACAAACTATTATGGTAGGACAGTCATTTTGATTACATTAATCTCATGGTGATAACAGAGCTGAATAAACTATCAAGTATTAAATCTGAGTTTTCGTATTTCTTTTTTCTCTATGTGTAGATATACATTGCTTTGCTGTACCCTGCTACTGTGCAGGAGCCTCTATGAGACAAATACAAAAGACTGGACTCTGCTTTCTTTTGCTTTCTACAACAGTGTCAATTTTAAATGTACACTCCTTATTGCTCACGAGACGAACACTCCTAAAATGTGTAATATATTTGATAACAATATATATGTAAAAATTACCTCCCTCATTTTCAAACACTACTGTAAAGATCTGTGTCATTTGCAAATTAAATGTTTCTGGTACTGATCAAGTTAAATGAAAATTCTTGCAAAGATCAACAAGTGATTGTCTCGTCTGTAAACAGCACATACCTGCAGATTTAAACTCTAAATTATAAATAGAACCTGCCATGCAAGCAGTCCATTAATCCTATCTTAAATGCACAGAACATCCTTAACAATGGGGATTTATACTGCTGTAATACCACGCACAGATCTAGCAACTGTGCATTCAGAGTAGCAATAACTCTCATTACACATAAAACTACAAGTAAAATATTTGTGCTTTTAAACACATTAAAAATCCCTTCTTCTGCACAAAAGAAGGATCTTTTATGAGTTCCTGGAAATTTGAGTGTTATATTTAGCTCTTGTGAGTCTAGTAAAATGCAACATGCTACACAATGGACTCTCATTAAAATAGTTTCAAAAGCTAAAATATTGCAATGGCTACATAGTTGAAAAACATCAACTTCTTTAATATGCTACATTTTGAAAGTCACAGGCCACACATCAAAATGTTTGTTTACTCTGTATATAAGAAACAGGCACTCAGGGGCTCACCTGTCAGCGCTTTTGAAAAGAAAGATTCTTCACTGCTCTTTGATTTTTTTTAATTTAGTCTCATAATGATAATTTATATGTTTACATCAAATATCCATAGGATACACAAATATGTAAAAAACTGAAAGGTGTTAATTTATTTATGATTTATCCTCTTTCCCTAGCCCCATACAGAAAATTGTTGTTCCCTACAACAAAATGCTGAGACGAGTGTTTGGTGTTCAGAGGCCAGGATTCCTATTCAGGACAAAGCTCCTCACCTTTCTAGAAATATTTCTTTATTTTAGAGGAAAAGAACAGTTTGGAAGAGGAAGAAAAGAAGCACTAAAAAAACATTACCTCATCATATCCTAACTTGGTTGGCTGTTTTCAAATGTATATGTAGTCCCATTAAACAAACAGAATAACTTTTAAAACAGACACCAATAGTTATTCTTTTTCACAATGCAGAAATTGTTTGGTGGAATTTACACACCATGGGTGGTTTGTTAGATAAATAATAGAAACACAAGTACAGTATTACAGTGTCTATTCAGAATGCTATTTTGGGATGCTGGAAGCAATAACCAAGATGTAGGCGTTTTTACAATATTGTCTTAAAAAATACAGCTACTCCAAGCTATCTCATCTCAAGTAATACATGTTCCAAATGGCAAGAAAAATGAAAGAGCACGAGAAGCAGTACAGCCATAGCAACAACACACAGCCTTAAGGCCAATGGTCTTCTTATGTGTTACTGGAAATTAAGCAAGGTTCACAGCAGGCTCGGAAGGTTAACAAATCAGGGTCTGGAAGGCCAACAACATAACAGAGACAACATCTTTTTAACTGTTTGTATTGGTTGTATGTTAATAAACTGTTCCACGTGAAGATAACAAATGTTACCCCAGTGGCAGATACAGAGACAACCGTATTTGTTGTGACAATGGGAGTTTGAGTCTGGTGGAGGAGGACAGAAAGACTAATGTAATAATCCTACCCCAGGATTTCCTTGATTTTTTAGACTAAGATGTCTGAATGTCTTTTAACACTAATTTATGCCTAAGATTCTTGCTTTTTCATTCTAATCAACTTTAAGTATCTGCATGCTGGAATCAGAAGCACTTACATTCTCCACAACATTTCTCCAAACATAAAGCATTTCATCCAGATCCAAAATAGGCTTTAGGTATCTAAAACAGGATTTAGTTTGTCCTGAGGTGCATGAATCCAAAACTGTGAGCTGCATTAGCCATGCTTAGCAGCCATTAACCCTGAAAACAGCTCTGGCTTTCACCTGAAAGCTTCTCAGCCACATGAAGTTCTCCCCCTAGTCAGTAGAGCCTCCTGTGCCTCAAGAATTCCCTGTCTGTTTCCTACATAAGCTCAGCAGGAATCCGGAAAATAGGCAAAATACACTGAAATGTCTCTTAAGAAAATAATCAGAACAGTGAGTGCAGAAAAATTTCAGAGCAACTGGGGACACATTCACTTGGAAACATAAATGGAAGTACTTTCCTCTAGCTTAGCTGGTACAACACCTGCACCAAAAAATGAGGTGGATTCTAGATCTTTACCAAGAGTCAAGTTCAACTCTTTGTTGAAGAAAAGGCCGTTTTTCAGTAAGGAATTAAAAAATCAAGGGACAGAAGAAAGGACAAGCCTGACTCTGGAGCTCAGCATCTGGTTCAAGAGTGCTACTTCTTTGGGTTTGCTCCAGGAGCTACTTCTGTCTAACTGCTCTAACCAGCCATGTTAAGCAGAAACTGTCATCCTCATTTCCCAAATGTATAGTTGGGCTCTTCTTTTCGTGCCACAGACATTAAAGAAACTGTTTAAAAAATTGGTCCCTAGACTATGCCTCCTGGATGTCACTAATAACCTCCCTCCCTTTCAATCACCTCCCTCTGCGCAGTCTTCTGCTGTCTCCTTTTGAGCCAGAAAATCTCTTTTAATTACTCATAGTAATTCCCAGAGAAAATCTACAACTTGCTTCAATAGTTCAAATGATATCTTGCATTTCAAATCAAATGTAAGATCAATATTTGAAGACATAATGGATTTTATTGTGCCTGCAGGTAAATTAACATGCACAGTTAGCAGTTCAGTGAGTGCTGTGCTTTGTTGACAAGGACCTCATCATCACCTCAAGAACAGAGAAAGGTTACTCAAGCTCTGAAACTGGGCATTACCAGCACCCAGAAAACCAACCCAAAATATTGCTTGGATATCAGCAGACTTACTTCCACTCAAATTCCCAGCACCCACATAGTCTTCTTAAAGTCAGTAACTTCAAGAACTTATACTAAAATGACGCTCACATAAATGGCACGCCACAAATGAGAATAAACAATTAATGATGTAATTTGTCTAGTCTTTCATCAATTATGGTCAGGCATAAATTGAGGACAGAAAGGAGAAGCTGGTTTTATAGCAAGCAGATTTCTGGAACACTCTTTCCACAAGAACAGCAGCAGGGGGGAAAGAAAAAAAAAGTTCTATGCATTTTAAAATAGAACGTGATCTAATTCTTAAAAGGACAATGTGACATCCTATGATTGCATAGGACTGAAGCAAGTGATGCATGAGGTCTCTTCTTCAGTGTTGCTCCTGTTATAGGTCCAGACAAACAAGCTGTACAGAAAAATTTCTCTCTTTTCTTCTCCAAAGAACACCTAGCTTAAATGCAACTTTGCAGTGGACCTTAGACCTTCTGGAAAGCTGTCAGCAGCTTCATTACTTCGTCACTATTAAAGATAAATAGAAGCTGAATTACAGATGCCATTATACTATAACATTGTGCTCAGTTTCCTGGTAAAATATATGGCTTTTCTATACTGAAGAAGCCTATATGGGAAAATCATAGTCCTGTTAACATAAAAAATGAGCCGAAAAGCTAGCCTGGACAAAAATCCAATTGTGAAGATGCGGCTGTCTGCAGCGGCCCAAGTTTCTCTCTAGCAGTTGCGTAACAGCCTTTTTGGGTTGCAGTATTCTTGGCACTCTGAGCAAGAACAGAGACTGTTCAAGTTACACAACTGCAATGTCATTAGCGGCTTCTTAGGAGTGTGCCCAGAGCTGCCCGAGTAAGTTAGCATTACACTCAAGCATAAGCTGCTGGTTACAATCTCCCTGTTGTGCACACCAGCCAGGCTCCATCGCTGTTCTCATGCACCACATCCCGGACGGTGGCAGGAGCACTGCCCCCTGCCCCGGTGCGAGGCCACAGACTGCCCTGTGCTCTCTGACTGCCCACTCACTGCCTTCTTCCAAGAGCTGGAAGCCTGAAAGCTCATTCATTTTTATTTTTCACTTTTGGCAAGGTCAAGGGCTTTATTCAAATGCCATTTATGCCGGTTATTCCTCCTTTTCACCAAGCAATTCACTCTCTGATCTGTGCTGAGTATTTCCGTCCATCACTTTCAGGTGAAATCTCTGCCTTTATTACTGTGCTTCCTTTCCCATTTGCTGCATGTTCTTTTGTTCTAGTGATTAGCATTATTGCTCATACCCATTTACCTAAGAAATTTCACTTAGTCACTCACCTTATAGCAAGCTAAACCCATTTACCCAAACACCCAGTCTGACATTATCAGAAGCATTATTAAGTATCAATTTCCTATGCAAAGAGATGCTATTCTTTAAAGCACTCAATAGTAATAACACTAGTATGTAAACCCATGAATTGCTATTTGCAGTCCTGTTTCAGTGTATTTTTTTGTTTGGTTTTTTTTTTTTTAATACAGCATCATTGTTTTATTGCACTGCAAAAGGATGTGTAGAAGGTGTAACAGCACCTCATGGTAAATTCAGGCTTGTATTTTTAAAATGCTCAACTGCTATGTGATCTGCAATATTAACTGCTGTCATCAGTTATAACTCTAGTGGTTTTGGCACTGCCTAAAACCCATCACGGAACTGAATTAAAAGTCTTCCTTTGTTATCTACTTTTCCCTCTTTTTTCCCTTTTTAATTTTAGTAGATCATCCTTAAGGAGGAATTACATAATATATAAGACCAAAATATCAAATTATATTGAATAACGCAAAATTTTAAAAGTAGTCTTTTTTCAAAAAAGTCATGTCATGCTTTTGTCTCAGCATGTACCCTTTAAAGTATCTAAAGGTCTTAATAGCCCCAGGACAGGATTTTTTATATTGACTTTAATCATGGTTATACAGTATTAAAGAAAAATAGAAGGTGTCTAAGCTATGAAGAACACAGAGATGACAAGTGAAGTTAAACATGTAGCACTGGTACGAGCATCTGTGAGATGTCTAACATTCCTACTGCCAGAACACGAGCTCCCTTTCTGACTTGTCTCCTTGCTGCATAAAGCTGCAATGTCTGAATTCATCTCTAGTTTTGGACTTAAGACTACCCTTTCCCATTTTTCTGAAAATTAGTAACTTAGAAATATTCTAAATCCATCAAGGAACGTTTTGATCAAGTAGATGAGATTTTCCAAAAGAGAACTTTGAAGTGTCTAGTCTCATTGAATCATTTTTTGGCAGCAGGGGTTGCCCCATTTGGAAAGCCAGTCCGTTTTACAGCGTCTCAGAGAACCACCCCAAAAGGAATGCACTTGCAATGCCAAGGTTTTACTTTTTATTTTTTTAAATTTTCTTTTATTTTCCCTCCTGATTGGTCAGAAACCCTACAGCAAATCAAATGCTTTCACTCCTCTCCTGTTATGTCACTAAAAATCTGCATTCTAGAAAGAGAAGGCATAAGACCTTTCACTTTGACATTTGTGGTTCCTGAAATCACTCATACAAGGGAAAGCATTTTCACTTAAAGTAGTCAAAGTGATAACTGACCTTTCACTTATGCTGACCGAATGCATTATGTGCCTCTTGGTCACTGGGATCTATCATTCTTAATTAGCATCTACACAATAAAACAGCTCAGCTCAGAAGTGTATTAATTACTGTTTTATGACTCTGCTTTCTATTCTCCTGGCTGTACAGTACCAGCCATAAAAAGCTGGGGCCTTTTCCTGCACAAAGGGGCAGTATGTGTAATGTGTGATTCATGAAACTTTCATTAATATTTAAGTTCATGTGGTTTTGAGGAGCACAGGGGAATGAGCTTTCTTCTTACTTCCACGCCCAGACGATTTAGCTCAATTTTCAGGGTAGTACAAATCGCACAGTGTGATAGGACAGAAAATCTGCTTTGTATATATCCTTTCTTTCATATTGCAATCCATGAATCAAAATAAAACCACAAAAAAAATGTCAATTCAGGCAACTCTCTTCAAAATTCTGTGTACTGATCCAGAAATATAATGGAGAAGAAATCAAAGAAAACATCGTTCCTTTGAACCACCAGCCTTGGATAGAGGAGAAGAATCATCTACCATATTCTTTGTATTTAAATTAATGTGGGTTTTCCCCCTTTTTTTTAATGATGTTGCAGTTCAAAGGACAGAGTGATAATAAACCATCATTTGCTAAAATATTTCTCATGATGTGTCATTTGACACCATGTACCTCACACCCAAAGTTTAGAAATATAATCTATCTGAATGAACTGGCTGCAAGCTGAAACTGGAAAGAAGGATTCATTAGTCTTTTATTTCAGAGACCTGTCTGGGGCAAAGTGCATGACTATAGCTCAAAGGAAAAACAAAAGCAGCAGAAAGATGAAATACTGAAAGATTAAAAAGCCCTAAAACTTGCTTAGCACCAGGAAGACCTATATACAAACTTGTAACCAGAAAATATAAGATTTTCCTGCACACATTACTTGGTCTTGAACCCACGTTCAACACCAGACTGGATAAGGCTTTGAGCAACCTGGTCTGGTGGGAGGTGTCCCTGTCCATGGCAGGGGGGTCGGGAATAGACGACCTTTACGGTCCATTCCAACCCCTTAACATTCTATGATTCTAATACACGCATAAAGACTTTTAACTTGAAGAAACCAGTGTTTGGAACCATCCAGTTTCAGTCCTGCTCTGCAGGTCTGCAGCTCTGGCTGCCAGAGCAGATTCATTTCCAGGGAGGAAAACCTGTTGGCACCAATAGGCAGATTGTGCTCTGAGCAAGTGCAGAGTGTGCAGGAGAGATTCACATCCCTGTGATCAGACGAGACCTCAGCTTCAAATTTTCAGTGAAGAGAGAAGGGATCAACTACCTACACCAGCTGTCTGCTTTACATGCTACTTTCTTCCTAAGAACCCATCTTTATTGCAGAAGATATCACAGGATCACAGTCTCACAGCATTTTTTAGGCTGGAAAATACTTTTAAGATCCTTAAATTCAACTGTTAACCCAGTAGAGGGTATCAACAGTCTAATCAATAGATTTGAATTGGAAAATATTTGGCCTTATGATTATGCAGCAGCTGTAGCTGAAGGGAGAAGAAAGATTCAGAATACGAAATAGTTAGATGGTCACCTTGATAACAATGATAAGTTAACTGAAAAAAAGTGAATCCCTTTTATGCCAGTCCTGGATTATTTTTAGCATTACTACAGTAAAGCACTGATGACAGCATTTACCTGTTAATATGCAGTAAGATTCATCAGTCTTGTAGCCAAGAGAATTCAGTCTAGTAATATGGAACAATAGGTTATGTGAGGAACTTGGGGGGCCTGCCACCTCTTGAGACAAGAAATGACAGGGAAAAAAAAATCAAAAATCAGTTGTACCTTTCCTGCAGTTTGGAAGGAAAAGAGAAACAGAGAAATACTGATGCTGATTTTAGTGAGACAAATATTTCATTGTTCATTTTTGGAAATATCAAAGATTCATCAAGTTTATGGCTGGAAACAAGTCATTGCCGCTCAATGCAACCCAGTAATTTGTATTTATCTAGAACTTTTTTTGTTGGGCTAAAGCAGTCCTGTAAAAAGACACCCCATTCTGATCTGGATAAACCAAGAGACCCCTCTGGCAGTTTCTCAGAGCTGTTCTTTTCTAATCTGAGTTTTTAAGACTTCAGTTTCTAGTGAGGAGTTTTCCCTATGCTTGAAAAACAGGTGTTTATTAGGACTTTGCATTTTGTACTTATGAACATCGTACACATGGAAATTAAATCATCACTGAAGTTTTCTTTTTTCTGATGAGATAGAAGAGCTTAACTGTAAATATCCCCCAAACATTTGGGGATATGTGGAGTGATGTGATTCGCCTTCCTTATATGTGATGGAGCCCTTCTTTCCTGGGAATGGCTGAACAACTGCTTGCCCATGGGAAGGGGTGAATGAATTCCTTGATTTACTCTGCTTGTCCATGTGGCTTCTGTTTTACCTGTTAAACTGTCTTTATTTCAGCTTAAAAGTTCTCTCACTTTCACCCTTCTGATTCTCTCCCCCATCCTGACACAGGGGATGTGGGGAGTGAGCAAGTGGTTGTGTGAGGCTGAGTTGCTGGCTGGGGTTAAACTATGACAGTCCTTTTGGACTTTTAATTAGTATTCATGCATTTATCTTCTAAACATTTCTAATCAGCTGTAATTCCCCACTAATGACAACTTTTTTGAGAATTGTCAGTTAAGTAGTTCTTAACCCATTTAACTGTGTATGTCGCTGGTATTTTACAAATCTAAATTCTAGTGCAAGTTTATGGCAAATCAGATACCTCTAACAAGCCTAAAGTCTTACAAAAATCAAATACACAATGTGAGATGGTTTTCTTCTCTGATTTCTATACCTCTGTAAGAACTTAACTCATCTAGGACCTAGCTTTCTTCTTAATGAGACATATAACATTCACAATGTTAGCTTTAGATCACAGTTCTCCTTAAATGACATACAGTCAATTGGAAAAACTTTCTGGTTCATGAAATATGTATAAACATGACTACATCAACACATATAATATAATAAAAGAAGTTATTTTAAATATATCTATTTTACTATTTTATTTTAATTAGTTTACTCCTGGTGAGATATGGGGATGAAATTTGGAACTAAAATGACACTAGGAGGAAAAATGTTTTCCATCATATGTCAGAATAATTTCTGTAATTTTTCTTTGTTCTGCTACTTAGGGAAATTAAGTTATCTTTAATACTTATCCTCACTCAGGGCTTTTCACCCTTCTGAAGTTTGAAACTTGACTCATGTTTTGATTTTCTTTTTTTTTTCCTTTGCTTACACAAATTTTTCCTCAAAAGAATTCTTCCATCAAGTCTAAATGGTAACACATTCAGCACTTTAAAAAAGTTACATACACAAGACAAATAACATGAGAAAGACATAGTCTTAACAGGAAACAAACCTAAAATGTGCTTTGTGTTAAAGGGTTGGAGGAATAATCAAATTACCAAAGATCTCTTTTGTACTGAATGATTGACAAAGTATAATTTTGGTAAAGACAGATTGTCTGCTCAGCCATACATGTGCATACCTGTTGTGTTGAGCTAATCAGTAAGAGCTCCTTTCCACTTACACAAAGCACAAAACCCACAGAACAAAGTAGTAAACGCTTTATAGACCAATAATAGCCTATTGCCTTATTTAGAAAAACTGAAAATATATTCTTTTTCATTTATTGTTCTAACCTTTCAATTAAGGTTACAAATACTTGATCACAAGAAAGCCACAGGAATAAATTTGAAATCAAGAACCCTACCAATCAAAATAGATGAACCAATATAACAGCCCATCTCTTCTCAAATCAAGAAGAAATCATTTGATATATAAGGAAAGTTAACAGTTTCATTTACAGGTGAAATATGGCTTGGATCTAAAAAGATAATTCATATAGGTTAAGCTCAAAATAATAGCTGGATGTTTTCATTAAACATCTGACCTCACTGATTAACATTTCTGAAGTATCTGATGGTAATATTCTTCTTAAAATTTAATAACTCTTCATTATTATTGTTACTCTTATGACTACTATTATTATTTTCCTTTTTATATCCCTCAGTGATATCCTGCAGTTATTAATTTGTTCAGTGTACAGGCTGCGGCTGCTAAAATAACAGACAGTAACTTCAACCTATATCCAAGGACACTACAGTCAAGGGTTTACTTGAACTTGGGGCTTGATCCTGTAAACATGTTTAGTACACCAAAGAGAAGAGTTTGCTACTTCAACCACTCCCTCTGATTTTAGCATCATGATTTAAGGACTTTGCTTGATCACCTCAACCCTTTGGGTGCTGTCCTTTATTTTTCATTGCACAAAAATAAGTGACTAGCTATTTCAAATCCCTTACAGTTAAGGCAGGCAACATCAGAGTGAAAGAGAAATTGGCATAAGACTGATTTGTAGATTTTTATGTGGGTTATTTTGGGCAAGACAGCAGTTACACCTTTCAAAGAGAAATCAGGTGTGCCATTAGGTAGCTCAGGATGAGGCCTGCCACTTTCCACCTCCAGCTAAATGTCAGGTTCTGCAGGCTCATCAGTAGGACAGCTGTGACTGTTTTTAGAAGACTCAAGGAACTTTTTTCCTTGAAAATGAGTCAGTCAGGAGGAGGACATTGGTAGGTATACCACAAAACTAGCCTTTAAAGATCCATGAAACTGTGAGCATGTACTGATATGTTTGCATCCTCCTTTTCCATGTCCTGCTCTTGTGTGCTTTTAACACAAACACAACAAAACTGGCAGCAGTTACAGAATCAGTTCTTTTATGGAAACATGCCAGCGGAAGCACATGAAGTTACCCTGGTAAGTCTTAAGTCTCTCTTACCTCTGGCTTGTGCAACAAACAGTAAAATCAAAACCTTCTCCACTGAAAAAAACCACATAAAAATAATAAATATAAATTCAAGTAGCAAGGTAGTATTTAAGATGGCTGTTTATCTTACGTAATGCACCTCATCAGAAGCTCCCTCACTACTGAACACTTAGATGTGCTTTTTTGCAGATGGCAGAGATTTCCCTCCACAGCTTAGTGTGAAGGCAGCAAACATCTCCCTGTTCCTTATCATGTGCCTCCTCAGTCCACACTTAGAGAAAGGAGGAAGTTTTATAGGGGAAAATGTAAATTACTTACAAAGAGTACCGATATGTTGGAAGAAGCTGTTGCCCTACAGGACATGGCTAGCTCTGATCAGGGAGGTTTTGGGAAGAAGTCAAGTTGCCACACTTTACTTGCATCACCCCAGGCAGAGCCTGAAGATACTCCCTTCATTGGTTAGTGTCCTAAAAAAGGATGAAGCTTCTCCACACCTAGCTGCCTTGCCAATCTCCTCTGAGGAAAAATTCCTCTCTAACACCAGATCTAGAGACTATGTGAATTCTGTGTGTGTCAGTGAATATTATTACTGTGTTTTCTGACAGCAATTCCTAGGACACCCTCTGTAGACTCCCCAAAAATGAAAGAGCCCCTGAAAGATTCCATTGTTCTGTAATTCCCACTTAAAGACATAATCCGTATTTTACGCCATAAGCGATTGACACAGAGAGGACTCTTACGCCACAAACTGAAGATTAGAGCTTAAATGCTGCTAGTAATAAAAATGGAGACCAAGGATGTATTAGCAGAATTATTTCTAAATAAATTCTTTCCAAAGCTTTCTGTCAGCCATTTCAAACACTATTTTGGTGTCACCCACGACCCACATTTCTTTAGCTGTGTCACATGCATCCATCTTCTTTCTACCTTTTTTCAGCCTTATGATGCAAGAGCTAATACTCTGGTGAAGACAAGAAACAGTGCAGCAAAATGGCACATTACACCTTTTCCAATAAGATTACTTTAAAGTCCTATTGCATGTTTAGAAATTTTTTGCTTAACATTTTAAGCTGATGACTGCCATGATAAAAAATAAAAATTGAATAAAAAACAAGTCTGATTTAAACAAATTCTGATTTGTGACCACAAGATAATTTACAGTGAACAGTATGGGAAGCGTACCAGGCAGCACATACTTGAGATCACACCCACCAGTTCATCCTTAAGATTGCAAACTAACTTCTGAGCATCCTTGTGAACGGAGATCTTGTCTGGGAGATGGCAGAGAAAGGACTTGAACACATAAACTATTGATGGCGTCCTTGTGCTGATCCTGTCCCATCCACATCCTACAGTTATTTATACAAGCAGCTCCCTCAGTTGGTAGTTGAAAAGAAACCATTTGGATACAGCTTATTTCTTCTTTTGATCATCCATATTTTTGTTCATTCGAAAGCCTCTATAGCTGAAGTTTTTTTAAGAGCAACTACTACTATAAAACTCTGACCTAGCCCAAATAACAAAACTGCAGCCACCACAGCAGCTGAATTTCCACCTCACCCCATGCTAGGGGTCTAAGCAGAAGGCTGAAGTGAACACAGAGTTTGCATGGTTAGTCTTAGACAACAGGTGGACTGGGTTGCTGTCTGGGACTTCAAGTGAAACCCCATACCAGAAGACTACACTAATTTTCAAAAGACTGTTTTACAAGGAACAACTGCCCTTTGTGCATGGAAGAGCCAAGTCATCAGGTCATCAGAGCACATCAGAGAAGCTTCACTGAACTTCAGCAGAGCTCCATCATTTGGGGTACAATGGGATAGGAGTCTTGCATCAGCGAGTTACACCAAAGTAACTTGCTGGCTCCTTCAGTGTGACTGAAAACCACATTGCTTTCTCATAACTTTGCAGCAGGATTCACAATTAATGTTTTGTGTCACTCACTTTACAGAATTTGGAAACTGTTACTCACTTTGACATGTTTCTAATGACTCTGCTAATGACTGGACCTCCCCTCAATACAGAACGTTCTAGACTTTCTTCAGACCATTAACACAAACCCTATTGCCAAATAGGGTACTGGCAACACTTACATGATGGTATTAATTTCAAAATTGTATTATTTCTTAAAATAAGCCATTTTTTTGATATGGGAGGGGAGCTGGAGAAATGTAAGAAGACAGAAAGCAGTTTATTTCAAGCCACAGATGTTTAGCTTTTGCTTGCTTATACATCATGGAGAACATGACACACTTGTTACGTGCAGAGCTAAGATCAGACATGTTCTACAAGCCTTTGTAGTAGAGAGCTTAGATTTTGTCAGATGAAAGAAGTCTTGCTGCTTTCAGAAACACAGTAAACCCTGTAAAAATGAGTTCTGTGCAGTGAATTATTACTCACAAGGTAAATTTTCATGATTTATTTCATTCCGAGATAACTCAAAAACATTCAAGTCCTCCTAGTCTGTGGAGCTGCCAGCTGTGGTGATCTTCCTGTTAAACATCAAATTTTCTCATCTTTCTACCACACTAACTAAAAATTTCACACAGAACTGCCTAGAATCAGAAATTTTTAAAAAGGCATGAGAGTTGTGTGAAAGGTAGCTTACAATATATCATACTGTTTTCTTCAGATTTGTTTTCTGACAGACTCTGAGAGAAATGTATGTACCTTCTTACATACAAAAGAAACATCAAAAAAGAAACATCCTCTGTGACCCACCTTACAAGTCTTATATTCCCATTTACATGGAAAAGAGTTATTCCATAAGAAGGAGATCTAGTTTAGAATTTTTTGTTACTTAAACCTAAGATATTTTCACTCCATAGTCCACAACTAATCATATAACAAAGGAATGATTTAATTTCTGAATGAACATTAAAGGATAAATTCATTGTGTAAGTCAAGTAAAGAAGAAACAAAATATAAACAGCAGATTGTTCCATAAATATTATGAAAGGTTTTGGATTCATCTTAAAAGTATATACCAATTACCACAAACCAATGCATCATCTCTCTCACCCATTTTCTTTTTCTTTGTACAATAAATTTCATAACTTTTAAAAGGAAAAAAAAAGGGTTTTATCATGCAGTGCTTTCAGAATTCCAAAGCAATAATATGAAAGTGCTACTTTTATTTTTTAATAAAGTACAATTAACTTAAGCTGAACATCCTTAGGGCAGTAAGAATATTATTTTTCATCACCACAAACCAATCCAACTGTTTCTCAGTTTTTAAGAACTACCTTTAGATTTTAATATGAAAATCCAATAACTCCTCCTATTTCTAAATCCATTACTTATACTGTTTAGTCACATCATGCTGCCGGCATAGAGCATCACTGTTAGATATTGAAACCGAAATAATTTTCATTTACTGTCACATCCACTATCCATTCATTATCCACTCGGCAGAATTCAAAGATGACTGCAGGAATTTAAGAAAATTATGTGACTAATAAAAAAGAAGCACAGTTTTTAAGAGAGCTTGCTATATCTCCAATACATATATATATGAGAGGTCCTGGAAAAAAAACTTCCTTCATTTTAGTTTGGTCAATTAACAGCTTTAGCACACACAGTTTTTGATACCCTACAGTTTTCAGAAAAGAACTGGAGTGTTTTGTAAGTGGACTGTGGCTTCTAAGGTGATGACCTGAAAGAAGTAAATCCATGCCCCTGGGTACTGCAGGTGACTTTCCTCCATCATCATCTCAAATGCTGATGACTCTTCTTACCTAGTTTCTAACATTGAGAGGGGAAAGAGAAGAGAGAAAGACAGACAGCCTGCGCCACAACAAGAGAGCTGTTATGCACAGGAATTGTTACTGCTTTTCATATTCAAGGTTTGCTAGCACGCTTTCCAAATAATGAATTGCTTCTTGTCTGCAGGCAAAGTGAGGAATGGGTACGAATCTCTAGTGAGCATGTAGGACATTGAAGCCTGTTTAAGAATTTAGTTTTGCAATTTACAGAACATTTCTAGTGATTTCAAAGGAATATTAAAATGTGTAGATAATTGTAAAGATCATAAAAAGACAAGACAGATACAAGGGGTGAGGAGTTCCCCACAGCACTGTGATTTCTTTAGTACAGCAGCATTGTCCCACTGTGCCATTTGTACCCCACCCATCTCACACAGCACAGGCAGCATTCAAACCAGCAGGATGGCAAGCTCTTATGGTACAGGTAGCTTTAATTTTCTGTTCCTTTTTGTGAAAAAGCCTGGCTGTTTCATTACAGTCATGCTCATTCAAATTACAAATGCAGTCATCTCATGTGCTATTCAAGCCTGTGAAGCAGTCTGAGATGTATTTCTAGCTGTTCCACTGCTTGTAGGCATGGCCTTTAGATGTGTTCATATCTGTGGTTGTGCAAAATGACTCACCTGATTTCTCATGAACATTGCCTGATTTCAGTGTTTGCCTCCTCCTGGTTCCAAAAAGACACAGCCTACACAACAGAACTGCTCAGTGCCAGGCAGCTCTGCCAACGCACAGGCACAGCACAGCTTTCACTAGTTGCAGGAGAAGAGCATGGCCAGCTTCAGAGGAGCTGCTCACACCATGCTTCATTCCATTATATTGGGTAGGGAACAGTTCATTACAATTTTTTTATTACCTGTGATGAAGAAAGATACAAAAATGGGATGGCTGTAAATAGAGCACTCTCTATTTGAAAAGCTTATGTGCAGATGGCACATCTTCTCTGACTTCAGTACAGCACTTGCAGTGGGTACAGATAAGAAGCCAGTGCACAAAGATGTCTTCTCAAGGCAATGAATAGCAACCAATCTTTTATGACCAGGTATTTAGAGAGTTGGTACTGTATCGCAGCTGAGGTGGTGAAAGTTAGATACCCGAACTCATGTTCCAACAAGTTTGTAGCTATTACTATTAATTTGAGATTGCTACTATGCATGTTAAGAGCTTTTTTAAAATACGGCATTATTTATACGTCTAACTGTATTTATATTTAAGCAGCCCTTCTTAAAACTTTTTCCCATTTACCATTTCAGTCCAGAATAAACCACCAGCCTTATCCATCACTTACATGTACTACCATCTGTACTTGCAGTCAGATAACAAGGCTACAGTACAAAAAGAACAAAATCACTTCCCCTCCCCATTAAGGAAACCAGAATTAATTCCACTGATCTGCACTCAGATCTTTAATTAAAAGATCATAAGCATATAAGTGACTTTGGTTTCTTATTCTAATGTCATCCTCAATTATTTATTATACTTACCTTCTCACATCTGTACACATTTTTCTATTAGATAAATATAAAATATAAATTTTGTTGCACTTTTGAGTATTTCCAACTGCAGTGCAAATGTTATTAACTCCTTATTCAACTTAGGCAAATATACATACAAGTCAGCCAAAAGGAGGTTATGTGATGTTGAGATATTGACTATGCTCAATGTATCTACAAAGCCATCTGAGCTTTTGAAATGCTCTTTACCTACCTGGTACCGGAATAACCACAAGAAAGTTTCTGCATCAGCTTTTTCAACAGCTCAATTCTCCTACTAATGGTTCACTGTGCTAAATCATAGCCTGGGAGGTTTCCCCTCCATGTGCAAGCACAAAGGAAGTTTAAAGGGCCTTAAATAGTTATTAGGTGCAAACACTTCACTCCCCTCTAGTTTGGAAAGTTCTAGAAAGAACTCAGCAGTCTGTACTAAAGTGCAATTGGGAGCAAGCCTCCAACTGTATTTCCTGGCTTATATCATTTACAAAAGATAAACAGCAGCTAAAACCTTCCTGTGTACATCTATTACATTATTTGTTGTAAGCGATGGTAGCTACAAATCATTTGCATAAGTGCTATGCAATATAATGCTTCTCTGTAGTTCTTCATTTTCCTTTCATAAGTATTTCCTCAATTTCATCCTCTACAACAACACATATTTGTCCATGTAACAGAATGATTCATTTCTATATCTAAAGAAAATAAAAATAATTAAATTCGTAATCACATTCACAACCCTGAAATTTATTCCAGGACTGCAGTATGTCTGCTCTATCACAAAAGATCTCTGAAAACCCTCATTAAGTAAACCCAGTATTCTCAAGTGTACAGAGTTAATAGCGCAAAACCAGCTCACCACAGTTTTTATTATAAGCAACCATGTTCTGAAGATGGTAAATCAGTATCTGTGTGCAAACAAAAGTATTTCCATGAGAAAGATTACAGAGAAGAAGCCTCATTCATTACAGAAGAGTAGAAGTTCTTCATCCCTTTTCTTTTTAGCATGGATAATTTTATTTAAAAGAGCACATGTGTTTGCACAGAAGCTGAAAATCAAACTATGAAGGGTTCTGGATGCTAAATCACAGGAGACTTTTCTAAATTAAGGGAGACGCTATATAACTTAATTTCTCTTCTTGGAGGGATAGGATGGATAGAGAAGAGGAAGGAAGGTTTTGCTCATGTTCTAAAAAACAGGGAAAAATCCTAGAAAAATAGAGCTTTCTGCAGTTTCAGAAGACTGGAAGCTTTAGCAAGAGCAAGAGACCACATACAAGGCTATTCTATTGAATTTAAAAAATACCTTTCACTCAATTTATTTCTCAGAATGAAATCTAAATGAGTAAACCTTGCTGAATCCAAATACAGCACCATCCCTTCAAATACAAGAATCCCATGATGAACACTTTAACCTACCCAACGTGTGTACACAGATTGGCTCAAGAGTTTGTGACCAGTCCCTGGCCAAAAGCATCACTTTTGGAATATCCCCTTCCACTCCTGGCACTGTAGTTCCAGAATGAGACAGGCAGGAGAGATGGCTCTCCTGCACCAGGGACTGTCATTTCCACTATCACAAGTAGTCTGGGTTAAATACACCATGAAGAGGACATGACAGACAGGGAGATATGTCATTTCCGTCAGAATAGCCATTGGGAGAAAATCTACACTTTAGATTGCATTGTAAAGCATTTGTTTTTAAAAGAACAGATAAATAAAAGCAGAGAATATGTAGCATTCATTGCAAAGACCTTATACTGTCTGAATTCATGAATTTTCTGCAGAGAAAGACTTTTATCTCCCTCAGGCAATAAGCAAAATTAAACTTTGGTAATTCAAAGGATGACTATTGGATTATATACCATTTTCCCCAGTGGAATGTCAGATGGGTCTGCATTTTAAATTTGTTTTTAAATGCCTTAAAAATTAGGAAAAATTGCATTAATTGAAACTGGATTCATTGAAATCAGACTGATTAAATAGGACATTGACTACTACATTTTTTTCTAGATTAGTTTTCTACCCATTGGAAGTCCTCATACATAATCTGAAAAGTACTGCTGGCCAATATCTGGAGATCAAAGCAAAGACCCGATCCTCTTCCTTGGCCTTAAATGACAGCTGCCATTTCCACACGATTATGACCATTATTATCTCTATGTTCAGGATAGAGTTTAGTCTACATTCATTGAGATTTCAGTTATAAGAACAAGTGATTTAGAAGTAAATCTTGGGTCAAAATGAATTCTCCAAAAGAGTTTTAAATCTTCCAGAAGTTCAGACAAATAAAGACCAGAAAACTCTCCTATAAACTTTACAGACAAATTAAAAGGAGAAATATATATACACACACACATTTTCCACTTCAGGCCTTTTTTACCTAATTTGTATTATGTGGTAGAATTACCCTTTTTCACATTGGAAGGATCAGTTGCATAACTGTTGAGCTTTTGCCCTGCTACAGAACCTGTATATACTTTAGAGTAGCTTTTTATTATACCTGCATGTATTAACCATTTATTTTGATGGGACAGATGATTACTTAGCAGTAAAAAATGCCAAGTAGGCAGATATCTAGTGAGTAAACCTGAATAAGAAAGTAGAAGGGTCAAGGCTGCGCTAAAATTCTGAAGCTTCTTTATTCTCAACCTGCAATTCACTGTCTGTCACCTTGCCCAGGTGCCAATCTAAACCAAGTCCCTCCTGAATGCTGATGTTTATTTGCCAACTCTTCCATTCATTTACACCTGATGCTGATCTAAGCTAAGCACAATCACCTTCCTCTGATGCCCCTTATGCTTTTGTGCATATTCATACACCTCAAAGAAGCCCCTTCATCGCCTCTGAGAACTTGCAAGTAGTACATCTGGAAGAAGAGAAAAAACACATCTGAGAAAGGATAAAATAGAAAAGTGAATGTGCCGGGCAGGAGGAGGCTCTGCAGCAACGACAGCTTTGTCTTCTGCTTGAGACTCCAACAGACTCTACAGCAGTGGCAGACACTGTGCTGTCTCCTGCTAATATCCTGACTGTAAAACTACAGCTTGCTGAGAAACTGGGAAGAACAATGTGCATGCTTCTAAGAGTCTTTATAGTAATCCCTCCCATGATTTTCTCAGGATAAGTCTGCAATCATTTAAAAATATCCATTATAAAGACCAGTGAGCTGCAGTGAGGCAGCCCCATTACCACCCATGCTGCTCCATGCCACCCTTCAGTGTGACACACACTATATCCATGTAGTTGGCCTATCATCCACACCCTGCTGCTGAGTTGAAAAATGCCCAATGCCAACATTTCACCATGCCAGTGGAAATACATTTTTTGGCTCATTTCCACACATGGTTTAAAGGGAGAGTTCAGGAGAGTGGATTGCTTTAAATAAGCAATTAACACCAAAGATGAGAAAGGGAGAAGAGTGAACTTCAAAAAAATTAAACATTTTGCTTAAAATTACTTACATGTATTCCAGGAGCTATGTTTCAAATGCAGACATCATTATGATTACTTTTTGTTAACCACTTACTTTGATAGTCTTAATACTACATTTTTCACTGTTCAAAATTTTCTTGGAAGTTAAACAGAGTTAGCAATATATAAAATTCACATGAGCCCTGTCTATCACCAATTAGTCAAATATATTTATTTATTTCACAAATACATGAAATTTCATAAATTTTTTATGCTCTTATTAAGTCTCAGCTGTTGACACTTGCCTTTTTTCTATTCTTTTTTTTCTGCCTGTATTCAAAATATTATTTCTAAAGGATGGGCTTTAAGTACCAATTCTTAAAACCCAAGCAAGAAAACGATTTTCAATGAAGACATGGGGCAGTAAGCCTCTCCTGTCTCCCTCCTTGACTGCAGCCAGCCAGTGGCAAAGCCAGTGTAGTTTACAACAGCCCTACGGGGTCCTTTCTCCAGTTTCTCCAGGCCCTGTTGTGCTTTATAACCCCACACACAAAAATAATTCGGAGTGCAGGAAGGAGCCAGCACTCTGCTGTGGAGGGGAGTGGGGTTCGCCCCTCCCCTACCAAAAGGCACAGAGCAGTATTTTGCTAAAAGGGCATGATTTCACAGCCTAACGGCACTGGGTTAGTCTTAAGCAGCAACATGTCTGAAATTAAACACCGAATTTGAAGAGGAAAAAAAAAAAAGAAAAAAATGCAAACATTTCACATCTTCCCCAGGAGATTTTCCCAGCCTACTCCTCGCCTGCCCAAACCCCCTTATTCTATCAGTGCACTAACAAAGCCAAGGAGCTCACGCTGTGGCATCTCATCGAAGGGCACTGGAGTTAACAATGCGACTGTGAGCTCCAGTGGCCATGGCAACAGTAGCTAATTCTTCTTCCCAATCAGGGTGGCAATTCTCTCCCATGGCTTGAATCAGTTACAAAACAAAATACTCTCAAAGACCTTTCAGAGCCAATAGCCTCGCAGCTAATCTGCTAATAGGAAATAATCTGCAGCTAATATACACATTCCAGGGCAGCAGTGTGTTTTCTTAATACTTTGTTACATGGGCCTCTTTCCAAAGAAAGCAGAGCAAAGAATAGAAAACAGACATTCATTAAAAATAGTATAATACCTGGACACTATTAATGCCTGAAACGTGCTGCAACTTGCATGGCTCTTAAAATGGTGATTTGGAGTGACAGCACTAGACAGACTGAGCTCGATGCAATTAGATCAAAAAAAGTTACATACAGTATTAGTTAGCAGCTAGTTCAAGTGAAAAATCAGCTTTGAAATGATTTCCACATTGCTTTCTTTTCATTTAAAGGATCTGTGAACAAAAGCACTGAGTTGACAGGAATGTGCATCAGTAATATACAATTCTAGATGAATACATGAAAACAGATACTAATAATAATACGCTTAGAGCACACTCATTTAACTGTGTGATGAGAGTTTAGCCATACATTCTCCCACCTGGTTTAAACAGAGGAGTAAACAGCAAAGGACAGTGGGTGAGAAAGGAGTGCTGAAAAAACTAAGTGAATCACCAATTTCGCATCAGTCATGTCAGTAAATCTGCACAATGTGCCTTAATTTCAATTTACTAAGGGATGGACTGCACGTCTGAAAGCTGGAGTATATTGGCTCCAGTGTGTTGTGGTCCAGGTGCCAGCACAAAGGCAGCATGAGCTCCAGGACCACATGCGTTGCCATCCTGTATGTGTCATTCAGAGATGCTGGATTAAGGTTAGATTATACCTCCATTCCTAGCAAGTCTAAATGCTGCCAATGGAGGTGTTTGTCGCAGGAAATAACTCTCCCAGCTTCACAACCATGTTCGTCTACCACATCCAACCCAAACCACAACATTTGCACCACCAACACAGCACAAGTGAAACTAAAAGTCTCTCAGTGCTCAGGTGCATTTACACTTTTCTTTCTTTTTCCCCTCTAGGGGTAAAGCCAAGGACAACTGGTCATGTCAGGCCACTGCACAGGCAGCAAACAGAATTAAAAGACTGCAAGATTCTGGCAAAGACTGAAAGAGACAGAAGTGACAAACACATCAGTCAGTGCAAGGCAACTGACTGTCTTCAACTATCTGCTGCAATTGTAGAGGCACCTCTTTTTTGGGCTACCAAAATGTTTCATTTCTAGATCCTCTTGTAAACTTTTGAAATTTCCATTAATCAGGGTGACATTTCATTGATTTTTCTCTTGTTCCTAAGGTGACTACTCTTCACTGGAATTTTAAGATGTAACATGTAAAAATATATCCTTCCATTCTTATATTATTTTTACTTTATTGAAAACTCCTTAAGTACCAAAATGTGAAAAGGAAGGCTCAATATAACCAACAAAAATTTTAGCAGCAAAAACACTTCAAATGTTCCAATTCAGAAATACTGTGCATGTACCCAAGTCAAAGACCTTTAAAATGGCAGTTCTTCCAATTCACAAATACGAGATATACAGTTTAAGTAATATTCAGAGCATGGCTAACAGGGAAAGACCTTCTCCACATCACTGGCCACCTCCTTTACAGCTTTAGTCTCTAACTATCTCAATTCATGTCATACAATCCATTTCTACTTTGTGTGTCATTCCCCTGGTAAACTACATAGCTTGTGAGAATGAGTGAAAATTGGTCACCTATACATTTTTCTAATAATTGACAGTGAGCTCCTCCCGTACTTGGGGCATTTATGAGAGCTGCTTCCTGTTTGAGTTCTTTTTGAAGTCATCCCAGGAGTTCCTGCTGCATGCCCTGGGGCAGAAACCTCCGGGACAGGATCTCTTCACAAGGCAGTCTGTTTCCCTGAAACATCCAGGAACATTATCTCTGCACATCTGTAAATTTGTCTGAAACAGGCTGAAATGCTGACATTTTCTGGGTAAGAGCAGGAGGAGCACAAATGAGTGTACAGACATATATAAACATCCTTCCCTCCATAAATGTAAGAATAGGATTGCATAAAGCCACATTACAATGTATACAAGCCCAATGCAAAGTGATAAATCAAATTTTGCTTGACCTTGCTCAGAACAAATAGTTTCACTGCTGGTCTGCAGTTTATACACCAGCATTTAGAGTTTGGTGACAGCGATTTTACACAAACTGACCAATTGCACCATTTACCTTTTTTGTTTGTTTATTTTGTCCTGATACTGAGGTTCAATCCCATCCTCAAAACAGTCTGACTCATTGTAAGCACACTCTGCAAAGAGAATGGGATTTCAATAGTGGTTGGCACTAACCTACTTCTCCTCTCCAGCCACTGGCAAAATAAGTAAATGCTCCTTGATTTTGATGGGAGAAACAGAAACAGGTCATTGCAGAGGGCTCTCGAAATTCCACCAGAATGTCTAAACAGGTCGAACATGCTGCAGTCTCACTGCTGTTCATTCCTGACAAAATCAGACCATGTGATACCTGTTTATCTTCATAAATATTTGAAGCAATTGCTCAGGAGGAGATTGTGCATATAGGCACAAACGGCACCTTTTTATCCCTTTCTGACTTTCCCCCAGTACTGGAGAGTGATGGTGTGATCCAATAATGTGCTTGCCTCCACATTTCAATTCTTGCATCCTCTCTGTCTCAGTGAGAAGGAAAAAAAAAGCACTGTCTGAGTCACTGTGTATTCCAAGTCTTTACTTGCTGAGAGTCCTGAACGTTGCCCATTTCTTAGAAAAAAAAGGAGAAAGGCAGAATAAGAGATAGAAAATAAAAGCTGAAATCTTTAACGTGAGATGATATTCATCATTGAACAGTGCTTTTATTTTTCTTTAAATCAGTTTTTATAATTTGTGCTGTCATGACAACATGATGCAACACTTCACTGCCATGACAATGTGACAACTTTCAAAAACAGTAAGTGCTGTTTTTACTCTGTTTTTCAATCGCTCCCAAGGAAACAAGCTGTTATTTACTTCTGTGACGAAACTCATACGATACCATAATGGATCCAATGTCAAGAAAAATTAAAGCATAAAATAGGGGAAACAGGGATGGAAAATGTGTTTTTGTGTACATAATTATGCTGTAAAAAGTACACATTTTTTTCCAGTGTCTTATCCCAATTCACCACCATAACTCTGCTCATTTCCACCTATGAATTCACTAACTTTCTCCATAACCTGACCAGAACTGGTCCTTGATTAACCACAACAGCATAATTGATTCAAAAATGGCCTGTTTTCTTAGCAGCAGTTTTAGTTGATGCGTTTATGCTTGGTTGTGTATATTTGGATACTACAAAACAAACAGAAATAAATGAAACCTCTGTGTGACCACGAGCTAACTCCAGTGTAGCAATGTATTTGTAAACCCCATCAATTTATGTGAGACTTGTGTCTAAATTCTATGGGGACGATAAATCTACTGGCTAACTCTCTTCTAGATGGAGCCAAGAAATGTTTCCGGACACTAGAGCTTAGTTATCTAAATTATGCAGTTGGGGGTTGGGGGAATCACTGGGATGATATCTACTCTGTCTAGCAAAAATAGTTCTCAGGAGCTACCATGGACCATGGACCACTCCCAAAAAGGCAGCACAGATGCAGCCATCTTGTTTTGGAAACTGGAGCAGTTTAAAACTACTAAAATATATCCTCTGGCCTCAGTGGCATGGGATGATCCTTAGCTCCATTTTCTATATGGGGATAGACATAGCCATTGTCTTCTTAGCAGCCTTTTTTTGAGAAACATAAAAAAGCCCAGACCAGTTGATATCAAAACACATTACATTAAAGGGTGTGATGGAGGCTTTGTTAAAGCACAGTGATGCATTTATATAGTGCTCCCTACGAGATCCAACTTAACCACGGGAACTTGCTTCCTCAGTGCAGGAGAACACTTTGGGGCAGCCTCAGGTGCAACCCCACACCTGTCCAGTCCCTCCACCCCCAGCACAATCAGCCTGGACACAGACAGAGGGGAAGTGAGGAACCAGGGAGACTTTCAGCCTGATACAACTCTTGATGTGCTCTGAATATCAATGATCGCTTCCTTGAACAAAAGATGGTGCTGGAGCAAAGAAGCTGTAGTACTTTCAGTACTTTCTCTACTACAGCTGAGAAATTGCTCTTGTGTACAAACATGCTTCTATAACAAAATTAAAGTGATAAATATATGTGTGTGCGTGTGTTTGTACATATATATAATTGAAACATATACAGAGCTGTATTTTTGGCAGCAAAGGTAAATCTGTTTCACAGCATCAATACCTAATAAAAGAAAATGAATCATTCTATAGGGAGAAAAAAGAAGTACACTCTCATGACTGATATTTTACATCATCTAAAAGACTTCATGCACTTTTACCACCCTGTTCAGCAGTTTAGTGACTACTATTTACCCATGTCAGGCTCAGATAAAGGTAAACTAAACTGGAGGTTACAGCATTTGGCTTTCTTTTCTGTAAGACTTAATTTGCAACCTGCCTAGAAGACAGGAGTTCACTAGGAGAAATAAAGCACAAATGAGCTAATAATTAGTCCCATCCTGAAGAACTCTTCCAGCTCCCATTTTTCCATAATGGCATCTTTCTACTGATTTCAGTATAACCTAAACCAGAACAGAATTATGCATGGGCTCTTCATTTAAATGAGGGAAAAAAAAAACCAAAAAACAAAACAAAAAACCAAAAAACCAAGATCCACTTCCACCTCCAAAATCCCACACAGTTCTCATTCCACATCTTTATATGCCTCTACTTATTATGAATTCCTGTTGACAGGAACAGGTACAGCCTTTGTTGCCATTGGTACCTCATTAGCAAAGCAAGGTTGCCAAAAGCCAAAGTGGTTGGAGATGTTATTTCACAGAAGTTGCCTATGAACATACTTTTGTTTATGTCTCTCCATCAAAATGTGCTTGTGCTTGTTGTCATACAGGCCTGCAGTCAGGATTATCTTGATTTTCTTCTCCTGACAGGTGATCAAAATCACAACACTTTCTGTTCTAAACTCTTCCAAAAGCATCATATAATATATGAAGAATTGTTTCAAATCATAAGCCTAGATATTGCCAGGAGGTAGATAGGAGGCAAAATTCACAGCAAAGCAGGAATAGAAAGTGGGAACTTTGGAAAATCATCAGGTTTCTGCATGGCAGAACAGTGACTCGAGTCAGAAACCTATATGCTGGGAACTTGTATTTTGACCCTGACATGCAGAAAGTAGAGACACCCGCAGGCACCATCCAGATGGTAATTTGAACTGGTTTGCCATAGCATGGGTGATAAATCATCATTTAACATGGCCTATGGAACCAGGACAAAGAGTGGAGAGGAAAAGTTGTGTGATGACACTTTAGTACTACCAGATAAATTGGTGTGGCCTGGGTATATTTTCAGACGTGAATATCAATATGCAGTTTCTGTAACGGTGTGTTATCGACCTCGGACTGCTTCAATGGTGAATGCCAACTTCTCTTTCTCCTGAAATGCTTTTAACCACTTAGAGAAAGGAAAAGAAGATTTTTCTTAACTTCAACTCTCAAGAAATAAACCAGAACAGAGAAACTTGAGTGGTGATGCATAATAAATTGGGACACCCATGTCTGATTTAATCTCACTTGTGTGATGGATCTGTTTCCTGTTGATGGCATGTAACAGGGAGTTGCACAATCTACCAGAGAAACTTGTGGGCAGCATGATGATGATGGTGTAGGGAAAGCAACAGTGAAACACGGATTAAGCACAGGAAAATTTATAGTGGCTGAAGAGGCATGCTCCAGGAGAATGTTGGCAAGTGATTCAATGAGGAGGGGAGAGGGGAAACTATCAGCCATTTCTTTAGCTCTTGTCCTTTCAGAGCCCCTTACTTTGGAAAATAACTTTCCCAATCTTCTGTCCTCAGACTCTTTCTTATTTAGCTCATTTTGACAAAAATATTTACTTTAACATAAAGTAAACACAGATCTCAGGGAAATGTCATAAAATAATCTTTCAGTTAACAAACTTTATCTTTACTCAGATGAATTGTAAGAATATGCTTAGGTGCCATTTAGATCTGCAAATGTACTTTGCACATTTTTAAAGTAAAACATAAACAGAAATTCAGCACATAATTTAGACACTAATATTATTGAAATATCAAGGATTTTTAAATTACACTACCATAAATTACCATTCTTCGGAAATTTATATATTCATTTTTTCTCCTGTCAAATATGGTTTGTTTACAGTATTGGAGCCACAAGTTTCCTTAACTTTAGTTGTCTTTCTGAAGTATCCATGCTATGTCATAAATATGAGTCACGATTCAAGAAAGAACAAGCAAGAACAGCAACATCACAAAACAAGCACCAGTTTTCCCATATTCTGAATAAGAATGCAGACCCAAAAAAGAAATTTATTTTTTCCTATAGTGCTGGTATTTTACTTGATACTTCTGAATGTAAACCTAATATGATATTGAATACCACTTTTACTGTTGAAGAACAATATCTAAAAATACCCAAAGTTAACACCTATCCTGTGCAAGTTAAAATATTTTAGGGAGCTTTTACTGTGTGTAGAAGAGCAACAGTATGAAAGATCAACATAAATAAATGAGAGATGTAGCATATGAATATTCTCCTAATAAATTTTAGTATGTGCATACACACAACTCATCCAAAGTTCTTCTCTGTATGGTATTAAACGTATGACATCACTTTTGTAAGAGGTTTGCCATGATGTGCTCAGAGAAGATTTTCCTTTGGTTGTATTCTGTACTTTTTCAGACTCCATTTCAGTCATGCTGTTATAACTGCAGATTGACACAGAAGCTAAGAAAGAAGGTACAATACAGCACTAACATACCCAGCAGAGTATCCTGAGACAGTTTTCTTTGTTTTTAAGACAAAAAGTTTGAAGCAGCTAGAACTTGTAGCAAATGTTCTATATGACAGCATTTACTGAGACTGGCAGTTTTCTGAGGCAATATTGCATAGACTGTAAACACTTGGGAGTGCAAATGCTTTTTGTTAACACTCAACTCATAGCAAAAAGAGGAATATGAGCTTTAAGGAAACTATGGTAATATAAATAAATAAATATTCATCATCATCAATCTTCCAGCAGTTTCCCACTGAATTTGTTGAAGGGGAAAAGACAGACTGCTGCTGACCTGATTCAGGATTTCCTTCTTTTTAAACTGAAAGTCACTTGAAGAAATAATTTTATAAGCCAACTGTGTCAAATGTAATCAACTTGATTAGTAAATACTAGCATGTTTTTCTATCACTGGAATTTGCAGCAGAAGCAAGTATGCATGATATATGACATACAAAAAAAAAAAAAAATTGGCTCAAGTTGCTTGAGTAATTTATCTGTTATCCCAAAACCTGAGTGTCAAGCTGCATCACTACTGAGATTTTAAGAGCAGTCACCACCTCACATCAAAAACTGCATGTGGCTGGATATGTGCTTTAAGTTATTTCCATGTCCAAGATGCAATATACTGAAGTTCTCCATCCTCAAGGAACATTTATAACAAGGAAGGATGGACAAAACCCCCAAGGACCGTATCCCAAATGCAGTAATCATTGTTTTGCCACCTGAACATACTGGCAGTATAGCATTCCTTTGTTGCAGGAACAAAAAAAAAATAATAAAAAAAAAAACTCTGCATATTTGTGCCCACTTTTAGCAGAATAGTTTCACACTTATCACTGACAATTGCCTGGATAACGGTCTTGGTATGGACTTGTATTTGAGATGAAGCTCAGCTCCCACCAGCACCCTAAAAATCTGTCTGTGTTATGCCTGAGAGCTCAAAAGTCAGTGCCTTACCTATGTGTCCCTGAGCTGTTTTAAAAATTTGGCCTTGATCCCAGCACGTTGAACTGTATTCTGATTTTCAGAGAAAATCTACCACGAACAGCCACTCCTGTGCCCAAAGCCTGCTTGGAGGCACAACCTCTGCCTCCTGAGCTCATCTCAATGGCAGTCATTTGCTGTTCCCTTTGCAAATTTCCACCTCATTTAAGGCTGACCTAGAAATAGGCAAAATTGAACGTAGATTGGGAGCAAAATTGTATCTGATAGAGGCGGGAAGAAAAAAGGTTTCTCAGCTATTTGTTTTCAACCACCCATTTTTTCATCCAACTGCAATTCTAGGACTTCAGTACTAGCTATATGGCACTCCTGCAGGGAAGGCAGGAATGGTCATGCTGCATCCATGTCTGATTTCCCAGGAAATACAGCATCACATTTACAGTTTGTCAATCCCTGTTCCTGAGGTGCCACCACGTAGCACATCCACTTGGATGGCAGATACATGTCCCTATTCCCTAGACTGGTGTCAGAGTGGTTCATATTTAATATACGTATGTTTGTGTGTGAGATAAGGGGCCATTACCATTCCCCACAGCCTCCCAAAATTAACTAAGGCCATTACCTGGCAAAATGTCACATAATTTCCAAACCAATACTCTTAAGCCACACATCAGCCTGAAGATTACTTCAGTAAAGCACTTATCATTACGTGAGCTTGAAAGTTAGGTCTCCCACGAGGGAACATTCCTTGATATTAGCCAAACCATCAGACTAAGAAACACTTCCTATAGTTTTAACATATGGATTACATTTGAACTGACAGTGAGTTTTCCTCTGGACTGATACCCTGCTGTCTCCATACATGGTTATGCTTATTGTTTATGGGGCTCTTTTAAGCACCGCTGCCCTGAAATAAACTCCTACTAGTCCTACAGGATTTCACACCAGCCAATTTAAATATTTTAATAATGAGTAAAAAGTATAAAATTAAGATAAAATATTGTGTCAATCCACACACAGTGCTGACAGTTCAAAAAGAAAATGCTTTCTTTGCAGCACCCATCAGCACATCTGCGACCATACACTGTGCTACATCTCTGGATTGTTCAGAATTCCCAGCCTTCTCCTGCTTTTCCAAACCAAATCTCTCAGCAGATGGACAGACCAATGAGACAGGCCAATGGAAACATCAGCCACTGAAGGTCCTGCTGGTGCTGGAAGCACAGTGGCCTTGCCTGGAGAGGTGATGTGCTGGCAGTCAGCACTAGTGGCTTTCTGGAGAGCCCTGGCAAGAGCCAGAGCTTAGTGCCCCAGCTGGGCCAGCACCAAGAGCTACCCTGTACTTGCTCCAAAGATGGGGTCCCTTGGAGTGCCACCTCCCATGGGAAAGAGAGACACTTTGGCAGGTGGTCCACCTGTGACAGCTTGGGAACATCATCGCCACAAAGTGTGCGACTCCAGTCAAGCATGGAGAGCCTGATCCCCATTCTGTTTGTGAGCTGCAACCAGGACAGCTGCAAGGCAGCTTAAGAAAGGTACTCCTGCTTTTGCACACCCAAGGCTTGAATGGTCCACAACCATTGAAGGCTTCCCTCAGCCCTGAAGACACAATGCTGGACACCACTAAAAGTACCTACAAGCTTCACGGGTGACTGGAGCTCACCCAGGACACTTCTGAGAGCACTGGCATAGCCCTTGCCTGTGTAAAAAACATGTGGTACCATGGGCTGATGTTACATGTCCAAACTTTCTTCTGGCTCTTTGTGCTTTTCTTTCAGTAAAGATAAAAAGCAGCTAACAGAGTCCCCCGACATCCACCACATCCTGGCAGAAGGAAACGCTTCAGATTTCATGGTGATTTGGGTTTCTCAGTGCCAGTCATTGTTTCTGTTTTCATATATTTAATAGTTATCTGAAAACTAGAAACTTAGCAACATATTTTGTAGCTGATTTGGCTGATAATGTCTTTTTTTAAGATCGTTTCCTGCTTTAAGATAGCACGGTAACAAAACGAGCTGGGTTTACTCCATTAAGAGAAGGCAGTGCATTAAGCCAAACAAGAAAAAACAAATGCTGAAAGGGAAAAAAAAAGAAACTAACAGCAAGCTGATGAACAGATTAGTTCTATTTATTTTAATTTTCCTGTGCCCCCTTTTTGGAGAGTTTATTATTAACTAAAGTAAATTCAGCTGTTCACAAAATTAGAAAAATTATATGAAAAAGCAAGTTAACTAAAATGAGCTGCATTTTGTTTTTTTTTTTTGTTGGATTCAATTGAGGGACTTCAGCCAAAGTGAAGAACAAAATACAGAATTGTATCTAATAAGAAATCTAACGAACAAAAATACTTTCAATGCAAAAGACAAATTAAAAAGGCCAAAAATCCCCGTTATTCCCTCTCTGAGTAGTGATGTAGCCTGTTTCAGTGAATACTGCCATGTCTTAGAGCTCAAGTCTAAACATTTAGTGCTGATAGAGAAGGGTGCACTTTGCATTCCTTTCTCAATATGGTAAAGCTGTAACTTATACCTCTGACTTATCACAGCATTGGGAAACACATGTTTTCCCCTTATTTGGTAGCACAGAACATCTGGAAAGGAAAAGGGATGTACTTCCCAATACCTACTGTGAGCAGCCATCACAACAGACCTGCCTACAAAAGCTGATACTCCACCTCATTAGAGCAGGATAGAAAAAACAAAACTCAGACATGTGTATGGGTGCAGAACATCTGAAACTCTACAAGTACAGAGAGAAAATGGTGCAAGAAAGGATGGAGGGACTTGCACACACCATTCAGAAGAGCTCAGGGTTCAGCTGCCCACTTTACTGCTGACTGCCCCATAAGGCAGCACCCACTTTTTCCAGTCTTCTAAGCAGCTCAGATCACATCAAAATAAACATTTAATGCATGGGTAACTATTTTACAGTGGAAGGCAGGAGGAGAAATGTTGCCTTCACTGGAACACTGAGGGTCACTCTTCACTCTTACCCACAGTGCTTCCCAGGGGCTGCAGAGGTGGCAGTCCAGGGAAGAAGGGAAGGGCCATGCTATCTTTTATAGTATATAAGATAGTTGTAGGGCAGCTCTACAGCTGCACTGAGAAATGGCCTTCATTGCTAAAAATAAGGGAACAAGGTCGATTTTAGCTGTCTCAGTACCGAACTGCCCTCCTAAAAGCCGTTGGGAGGCAACTAAACACCACAGATGCCAGAATTGGTGAACTTAAAGCTCAGAAATTGTATCAGAAATATTCAGCTCTGAACAAGAGCAGGAAACAGAGGTTTGACCCCTTTGAGCAGCTCCATACCAATCTTCTCCTCTAGAAGCAAAAGAGCTGCCTTCCCTGCCCAGGCGCTGCAGCAGGATCAACCTCTCTGCAGAACATTACAACAGCTCTTGCTCTTCTCAGATGGGACTGCAAGTTCTAAGATACAGCCTAAAAGGAAATAATTTAGTGGGAAGAGCAAACATTTAGTGGGAAAAACTCTTAATGCAAAAAGTATAAGGACTTTTCCTTCCCCAAAAAAAATTCCAGCCACACCTCCTAAAGAGTTCCCTAATCGCTACACCAGAACCCAAGGCAGTTCCAAATGGGACATGCAAACCATGGGGGGACTGGCAGAGAAGTATGTCTGAGCTGCTGAGTGCTTCCTCCTGCACGTGCTAGCAGCTGGGAGCTGGTATGATGGCTTGAACATCAGCTCATTTGGAAACTCCTGCTGAGAGTGGTGCCAGGAAGGAAATGTCTCTCAGGGTCCAACCCACACCCTAGCAGGGAGATGATCCTCCCTTCTGACTGCTGCAGTTGGCACCTGATCTCTGTACTCTACAGGATTTTTTAAAATCACCTTAGAATCCTAAGTTTTACTTGTTTCCAGTAGCAACGTTGGTCACACACATTTTGGGGGCAGGGAAATGAGGCTTAAGCTGAGCTGTAAAATGGAGACAACCCCTGGCAGAAGGCTGTGTTGGCCTTCTGACCAGAGCTGGCCTTGCCATCCTCTGTGGATGCCCTTCAGATGCACACAAGTTCCCTGCCCAGCCGTCCATGTGGTGCTATTCCCAACACTGCTCACCAACCACCCACCATCTTGGCAGAAGCAGCTGGCAGGAGCCTTCCTGTCAGGACTTGTTTTGGAGCTGAAGAGCTCCAACACACACCCTCACAGCAGTAACATTTGCAAAAGAGGCATTAAAATGTTGTTACAAAAACTGATCACAAAATGAAGTTAAAATACCGGTTCATTCTTGTCCTGTTGAAAAACAACTTTGCAGACACCAATTTCTCCATGCAACTAAAGAAGGAGGTATTTTTAATACCATTCTGAATGGAAAATTAAAATAGAGGGCTAAGTGAATTTTCCAAGGACATGGGTCCAAGCAATGTCAGGCCCCAGAAGGGAAACTCCTTACAAAGTTACTTTGCAGAAAGTCACTGCTGCCCCTTCCTCCCCACACCCTGCAGATTTTGAATACATTTAGAAACAGAACGGCAGTTCTGTTTTTTCCTGTTTTCTGTTTCTAGATACATATATACATGCACCATTCCCATAATGTATTAATTTAGTCAGTCTCTTCTCTTCAGATCCTTACTTGCTGAAAGATTGTTTCACAGAAAGAAAAGCAAAGCCAAACAAAAATTTCTTTATGGGTGCTTTTGAAGAAAACAGCTACAGAAATGTCTATCTGGCACAGGCAAGACAGAAGACAACAACCAAGGGAAAGCATTTAAGAATCTCTGAGGATGAAGCAATTCCTACTGTTTTGAACTGTGCACATGAACCCAGAGTTGGGCAACAAACACTCCCTAGGAGGAGCTGCAGTAGGACACGCTGCACAGCGATGCTGCTGGTGATGCTATCACTGTCTTACTGTGTCTGGTGAACTTTATTGCAGGAAGCAGCTATAAAGAGTTTACAATGTCATAGCAGCCACGATCTTGGAGAACCCCTGGGGAATATAATGGAAACAAATATGTCCCCTTGCCATAGGGAAGCATCATCGCAGTGTTAATGGCTCTGATGGTGCAGCTGAGCTCACTAAACTCCCCTGTAACCAAATCCAGGCTTACATCTACACACCTAAACCACTGGGAATTCATATTACCTCTTGTCTTTGATATCTGAACCTGTTATCATTAGAAAGACATGTTCCAGTGCAATCAGACTGTAGAGGCTTGATTCAGGATTTGCTGTATGGAAAACCTGTAGCCATCAAACTTGTCTAAGTGATCACAGCAGCATCTTTGGATAAAGACACCCAGGAATCAATTTTCCTCTCCTAAAGATGTTAGAGTAACACCTATAAAAACACTTCTAAATGTTCTAAAATAGGATACCTCTTTCAATCCTTGTTAGCATTGGGGTTTTCTTAATCTCATTTATATATTGTCATTTGCCAGCATTAGTAAGGTGTTCATTATATTAAAAAAGAGACCAAGGCAAGAAAATCCCACATAAAAAGACATCTTCATTATGAAAAACAAGCCAAGGAAAATATTAACCACAGTAAGGCATGTCCATAGTTTGAAATAGGCCCCTTCAAAGAAACAAATTGCTGATTACAAAAAACACTTCAGCAACATAAACATTATGCAGAATAAAGCCTTTTATTCTTTGTCCCAAAGCATAATGAACTGAATACTGAGATGACAGAGGAAAAGAAGGGTTGGTGATTCATTGTAAAATGCCATCGTAGCACAGAAAGCCTGCTTCTTACATTACCTCAAGGTAACAAATTTTTAAGGGTTGATTTTACTCTTCTAATATGGACAGTACAATATGGTGCCTTGGTTTGTCCTTTTCTGGGCAGGTTGATGCTAATCACATAGCACAGGCATTCATGGAAATGTTGGACTCCCCCACTGACTGAAATACATGCCAGTTGGATGTCATTAATAATACTTCAAACCAGACAACCGCAGTTGAAGGGAAAATGGCAGATATAAACGGGACTCCTTCTGTACGTTAATTTCTCCAACAGGATCATAAGTGACATGGTTTAACACCTAGAGCTAAATTTAGGCAGCATATAAAACATATTCAGGCAGATTCACCCATCTTTATGCACATGCAGAAGAGGTTTATTTTGGGAAAAGCACCACAGGAATGTAGTAAGTATATTTGACACAACCTCCTTTTCAGTTATGATAAAATAAGTTTTGCAAAGATCCCTGATAATGTTGTGATCATTTTTTCCAAAACAGATGAATCATAGATGCTAGAGATTAGCAAGGCAAGTCAAATCACCAACACCTACCACCCTTCTCCATACCAAACAGTTATTCCTACAGCACAGGACTGTGAACCACATGAATCACAAGCAATGCCCATTCACAGAAGCAAAACAAACATTCCTGTCACTCTGTGCCACCCTGTTTGACTTCACTGGAACATAAAAGTGATGCAAGGTCAGGCAGGGGCAAGAGCTGGATAGAAAGATTGCTGTGCAATGCTAGGGCACCCAGCAGGGTACGGCATTAGAGGTACACTACGTTTCTCTGCCTGTTTTCTGATCTCACATGACTGAAATCACAGCCAGTTCAGCAGAAATGGATGATATCCCAGGTCAGCACTAAACCAGTGCCTCAGCATGGTAACAGGGGCCACTCATCCTCTGGACGTCTCACTCCTGCTTTGAGTCAGGAGAATTTTCCACCACCTGTGATTATTAAAGATTCCCTCATGCTTCTGTCAGGGGAGGGTTAACCCTCCTGACCTGACCACGTAATTACTTTTTACCTATTTAATTTCCACCTGGAGTTTCAGTTTCCTTACTTTCTAGTACAAATTACTTTGTGTTCCTAAAGGGTTCTATAAGTCACATTTTTGGAAGTGATCCCTGAAGAAAGCGATAGACCTTTTGGGAGTGGAATGTACCGAATTACTGAACAATTAAAAGTGACTCCTGTAAGAACGTAAAAATCATTCTTGGGAGTGCATGCTGTAAAACCCTGATTATTCCCAGGATCCATAAAGCTAATTCTGAATTTAAAATGGGTAAAGGAAGCACCATGCAATATGCCAGATAGATCAATAGTGAGGGAATGCCAAACTCTCCTCTCCAACTCAACAATTCAGCATCACTGCAGTTTTCACTGGCTTCAGTTGCTTTACACTCATTTCATTAAGGGCAAAGCAGAAACTTTCAGGTCTCACCAGCCTGACTGTCTCCCTGTCCTTAAGCCAAAGACCAGAGGGAACACTTCCTAGAAAAATGACAGTATAGTCAATGACAGTCCCCTTGCAACTGTGTGAAAGCAAACACTGTAGTACTTTGTGCCAATATCTGCTTGAGGTTTGATCCAGCCCATCTTTTTACCATGGAACTGGAATTCATAGAAACATGAGATGAAATTTGTTTCATTTTAATGTAATGTCTTTTTTTTTTTTCCCTTCCTTCCGTTTTTGTCTGAAGTGATTTAAAAGTGAGGGCAGCATTGGTCAAAAGGCTGGTGAGACAGCAAGCCCTGCCTGAACTGCAAATCTAGTCTGAATCCTAAAGCTGTGTTTGTCCCAGCCCTCATGCAGAGGTGTTACACACTGCTCAAAAACACCTCTGCAGCATCTGGGTGATTTCGACTCTGTTGTTTGTGCTCCTCTCCAGTAAACAAGAAACAGTGCAGATACCTATTAATTGTTTTGTGATATGATTCCTATGGGAAGGGAGAAACTCAAGCCAGAAAATCAAAGAAGCTGAACTCATTTCCATTTGTAAAGAGCTGCCTTACTGTCTGTCTGCAAATAAATCTCCTCAGCAAATAGCTCCAAGGTTGAACTAGAGAATATTGTATGGATCAAAGAATTCATGTCTTCCTGCGTAAAGTGAACAGGCCACAAGCTCACTTGTTTGTCTAAAACAATTAGGGTTGGTATGAAAAGGAGGGGGCAGGGACAAATGAACCACAGCTGATTTTACTTTGCAAAATATTTTGGGGGG
>VZTX01015786.1:765636-896736 GCA_013400915.1 Pardalotus punctatus | reverse complement strand
GGGGTCGTCAAATTAATAACCGTTCAGGCCCCAAAACAGTCTAATCTTTGTCAATTGGTGCCAAATTATGCAAGGTGCTGCCAATTCTGGTTGTCTAACAAATCACTACCAGTGTACATCTAGGCTGAAGCCTGATTGATTCTGGTCATTATTTGGGCTGATCTCATTTGCACACATGGAACCAATATGCAGTCCAGATGTTCATTTGCAGTGAACCACTGAGTGAAACTACTCATCTACACGCAACTTTAATCCTGGAGCACAGCACCACAGCCCCATCGCTTCTCCTCACCAGTGCAAGGATTCATCCAGTACAAAAATCTATAAAACATTCTGCTAATATTTCTGTCAGCTGAATGACTTTTACAGTACTATATAAAGCTGACAGATAATGCATGCCAGTCCTAATTTGAGATAAAGTTTTCTTTTGGGACTTTAACCATTGAACATGCAAACAGATTGAGCAGTAACATTTATTACAATGCATAAATCATTTCCCTGCAACTACTACGGGTCTTGCCTGAGGGCAAAATTTCTGAGTAGCCCATGAATCCTAATATACTGGATAAATTACTAAATTGTATTGTCACTCTGCCATTCGCTTATCAAAAGCAAATTCATAAAGCTTTTCAAAAGTAATTTGACAACCTTTTTTTTCCCATGTGCAGTCTTTATAAATATGTAATAGCAACATTTTTCCAGGGCTTATAATAATAATTTTATAGTGTTTTCTCCTGTGTTAAGTGAAAGCACCTATTAATTCTGCATAGATATTAGGCTAATTGTATTTCCTTGCACCAGTATTTACTGAAGTCCACTGTACTAATCTATACAACTGTTCTTGTTTCTGACTTAAGCTTATGTAGAAGGGCTTATGAAATCACATGCCACAGCAATATACGGGAGATGAACTCAGAGGGAACCCTCTGAATCTGATTTTCAGACAGACGAGGGCCCTATTATATTATGAGATCCATTGCAAAAGATCCTTCAAGTGTCTAAATTAAATTGGTAAGGGAGAATCTGGTGCTTTATTTTTACAATAATTATGGGATTAGCTGCAAATAAGTAATGTTTAAGTCCTTTTGTGAATGCAATCTAAGGTGGGGTAGTTTAAAACACTCACCTTACAAATGAACTGTAGTTGAAACTACTGTAAATAGTGAATCATTCTTTAAAATTGCTCAACCACTCTTTAACCTATAACCTAAATTTTATATTGGAAAGTAACACCAATTCTTTCTTTACAAGTAATCAATAAAGTGATTGTCACTGTCTCTTCTTTACAGCTGTTTACATTTTCTAGGAAAATAAATTTATGTTTTAAGTACTAAACCTACATTTTTATTTTTTTAATTAAAAAGAGTTCTTTCCTCACAATGATGATTCCATACTTTAAGATCCATCTGTTTCCTCTGGCTTCTCTGCCATTTTGGCCTCAGTGGAGTCCTTTTAATTGCATTTAGCCTTATCCTGGATTGTACGAGCCCATTCCCAAGGATGTCTGGTTTTCATCAGGTAATGACCATTAATTCTGCCTGTATTTCCTTCTAAATCTTGTTGAATGGCATAAGAAACAGAAGCCCTATGTCTTTTCTTGTATATCCTATTATTTTGGAAATCACAATTTTCTCTGGGCTTGGGCTGAAGGTTGTTTCACATGAAGGCACAGAGATGGCCTTCACACCAGAGAATCCTGCTTCTCACTTCTCAGTTTGTTGTTTGTAACTATTGATCTCACCTCTGCTGTTGTCATGCATACTTTATTCAGAGCTCCAGATCATTTCCCAGTATTTGCCCCTGTAGCTGCTCCCTGCATCCCTTACAGAAACGAAGGAGAGCACAGCTTATGGTACACGGGTCCTCCTTTGGGCCCTACAAACCCAACCTCAAAAGACTCTGTAACTGAAGTAACATTTATAGGCTTTCAGTTCTAGGCTAAAGTCTTGCTATGGTGAGTTTATGTGATCCAGTAACAGTTAATAAAGAAAACATAGCAGCAGAACACATCTTAGTAAATGCAGTCTCACTGTCTTCAATTTTCCTTTGTGAATGTATATGTTGAAGGACTTTGTCTTCCAATATAGCCAAAAGTGATTTTCATGTCTTAAATTACATGTTTGCTTTTGTTAAATAATGCTATAATGATAGAAAAAAATAACTCCATAAACTTGAAGATCTAAGATTTTAATTTTTTTAAGTTAATATTGTAGCATTACTCAGTATTTGATTTGCAGCTAATTTGGAGAAGAACAAAACATAAACCCCTACTTTCACCATGAAGGATGGCAATAATTTATTTTCTGTTACAGCTGGACAATGAGCTAAAATCTCTGGGAGGTACAGGTCATAAGAATAGATTTGGTCTGCACAGAAAATTCAGGAACATGAATTCTGTTAATTTGACACAATTTTCCATTAATACTGCAGTTATATTACTTTACCATGCTTACCAATCAAGTTTAAATCCCCTAAACAATATTTCATTTGAGCTGCACTCTTAAAATCCTCCCATGGGGCTACACAGCTTCCTCAAGGCAAGGGCAGGTTTCAGCTGCCAGTGGGAACACCGTGCCAACACTGCCAGGGCAGAGATTTTTCTCCCTTCCAACCTCCACTCTCCCACCATTTTTTTTACCAAAAGGAGAAAAAACCCCAAGATTTCAATCTGTCCGTAGCTGTTGCTGTTGCTGTACTTCAGAAATCTTTGTTTGCATCCTACCGTGGAGATACCTCCCCTTCACATGTTCCTGATTTTGACAAGCACTCAGTATCTCAAAATGACACAAAAGTGTTACCAATTCAAGTTCACTTGCTCACCTTTAACTTTGTCATGAACGATCTGCACATCAAGAACCCAAGAGTGCTTCTGAACTTGCAATTGGAAAACACCTTTCCCTGCAATCTGCACAGTTCCTGCTACTGAAAAGCAGGAGCTGAGTAGCTCTGAAATCTAAGTTCTTGCATCAGCAAGAGTGTGTGTTAGACTGAGCTACTGTATTACTAAACATATAAGCTTCCATTATTTTTATTATTCTGAGGCAGAAATAAACATCTACATCTATTTAAAAGGAAGTTAAAAATATGCAAAAACACACCTCAGAAAAACTGTTTAAGAAAAAGAAATTAAGATTTATCTCTGCATGTTGTACCCCCTTCTCCCTTTTTCCCCTTCTATGTTTTAATGTCGCTCTGCAGGCTCTTATATTGACATGCAAGAGTAAAGAGTTAAGCAAACATAACCTCGAAGGTCTCTACTTGCACTGACAACCATGGGTGGATTACAAGCAAAGGTTGAAGCAGGGCCACCTGTCACAGGAAGAGAAAGTACTTTGCTGCAAGAAAGAGGGAAACACTGTACCAACAAGCCTATTAAAAAAATCCTTCTTTGAGTTTTAGGTTGATTTTGCAGCCATGACTTTCAATAGAAGAGACCAGAGCTGGTGTGTGAAGCTCATTTAACTAAAAGGACAGTCCAGTGTTTGATATAAATTCTATCACATTTTCCTTCTACCTCCATTAGAGTTTGTATTACGTGAAGATGGAACTTGGTTGTCTTAATTGAAGTTTAATGGAACTTTGTCATCTTAATTGAAGTTTGAAACTCCATTGGTCAAGCAGCAAATGTTTAGGATCTCAAAGTGTGAGCATTAGATTTGTAATAAGCAAATCTTCTAAGTAAACACCAACTATAAAAGAGAAATAAATAACAAACAGGGGACAGCAGATTCTTTCCACCTTGGCTTTTTGATCTGGCGATTACACGAAGGGATCTTGTCCTCTTTTTAATGGAGAAAAAAAAACATTACAAGAATGCTCAGTCACTTTCTTCAGCCATTTGATAGCTCAGGCTTTTCTCCAGCACTGAGTAATCTGCCACTTCTAACCCATAAATTGCAAAGAAACAGCTTCCTGGGAGTTAGTCTCCTGGGTTCAACAAAGTACTTCCAATTTCTTCAGATGACAGCATCCCCAGCTGTCAACTTCTTCCTGTGAAGAAGGGCTTTTATTAGGCTTGAAATTCCCTTCCATTAAGTCATACACTAAAGTCTGACCTTGGCTGTTCTTAGTTAATTCCACATCCACTTCTTTGGGCTTCCTCTGCCACTCATTCACTCAACTAGACTTGTTCTGCCACTCATTTGTTCAGCTTCTCAGTCTTAGATCTTCTTTTTCCTCCTGAGCCAAAGATTTTTCATGAATCTTTCTATCCTGTCTCTTTTTTTGAATGTCAGTTATCAGAAATGCAGTTTCAGACTTTCAGGTTATGTTGCTTTGTTACACAGCTGAGTTAAGCTGTTGGCTTCTGATTCTGCAACTGCACAACAGCCAAGCAGAAACAAACCTGTCTTGAGTTCTAAACTGGCTTTCCCTGGATTAAATTCAGAGCCACACTTCTCTGGATTAGCTGCCCCCTTTTGCTGAGTTTTTCTCCCTCTCTGTGGTAAATTAAGTGTAATATTAATACATATCTCAATGAATATGACATTCTTCGCTTTGAAAACTAACTAATTTTTAATTAGATTGTTATGTAGAAGTACTTAATGTATTTCTGTAAGTGACACCTACACTGGCAGATTTAAAAAGTGTCTGTTACAATGTCAAAGTTTAATTAGCTTTCACTGCAAATAAGAGATATATTAACTTACAGTTTGCTTAGAAAGCCATATAATACATGATCATTATTTTTCCAAAGGTGAAGCCACTAATTTTTTAATATGGGATTTTTTTCTCATTTACTTCATACAAAAGTCCCATAACTCCTTATGCATACTGTAAATCACTTCTCATGCCTTTGACCTCATTACAAATCAAAGTCCTATATTCAATGTTAATGAAAAGAAAATTTATATATAATTTCTAAAGCAAATCTCTTGTGTGAGAGCCAACATTCATTGGAATTTACTTGCCATCAGTTTATGGCCTCTTTCACATAGCAGATGATAGGCTACCTCTGAAGGAATCATTATAGCAATAACAGAAGGCTTTAAATGTGCTTTTCTCAGACTATATTACTTAATCTTTTTCTATATTAAGAAATAATGATTTAATTCATGTAATTGCCATAGGTAGCCAATAGGAAATGTGTGGAGAAGGGTATATTAATCCAAAAAAGGTTGTTTTTCCTATTTTCTATTTCATATGGGAAATAACACTGACAAAATAGAAATGGGATGTAATTAATTCTCTGGGAATAAAAAGTTGGATGACTTTGTAATATGTATGATCCCTTAACCCTACATTTATCATAGCACATATAACTGGTTTCTTTTGGAAAAGTACGTACCGAACACAAAAGTCATACTGCAGTTTCAACAGTGTAAGTACAATTTTGTATGAACTGAACTGCTCTGGATGAACCCAGCTAGTTTATGAACTAAGATTAAAATCTGGCCCACAGACATTTAAATTTTTGTAAAACATAGACTGACACAGAAACACAACTGCTCTCATGTATATAAACCTCATATACACTATCTTTATAATCCATTATCTCAAGTTCATTCATTCCCTTATATGAAAAGTCTGTGTCTTTGTATTTTCTACAATAGAAATATTCAGAATGAATTCTGATTGTTTCCTCTAGATATCTCTACAGAAGGCAATAGAAAGATACAACTGGATTTCTACACTTACTTTAATAATAGATATATTATTTTGTGGTTTAAAATAAAATTGAATATTCTTACTAAGCCTGTTAATTTTTTTCTTTTTTTCTTCTGGTAATAACTGAAGTACTGTCTTTCCCCATTCACTGATATATTGAATTCAATGCTCTTCAAAGCATAAGAATTATGAAATAGCAAAAAACCAAACCCATAAATGAATCTAAAAAATACAATAACATTCATAACACCTCTCTTGCAATACATGAGGACATCCTTTTCTAGATGCAAATACACGAGTGGGACAACTGCTCTGACAGCAAACTTTACCTGTCAATGTCGTAATCCACCTTGAAACTTATAATTACCTTAAAAACTAACATGGACGAGGTAAATACAATTTGCATAAGCCCAAAAATATTAAGAGAAAATTAAACATATTTTGAAAATCTGCATTTTCTGAGCTTTCATATTATATAGATGACATTTTAATGACTACAGACTAATGTCGCACTGAATGTGTGTGTTTATACTCATTGTTTTGCATCATTCTGCTATTTACCTATGAGGTCAGACTTTTCATGAAAGGTACATTAATTATGATTAACAGATGTAGAATAAATGGCCAAGAGAGTGTTATCAAATCTATCAAGTCAAGCAGTTGCTTCCAATCACAAATAACACATTGTGCTATAATGCCTGTAACACTGACACTGCCCACATCTTGATTTACCCTGTACCAGCCCTTCCTAACTACTGATGGCCTCTCAGCAGAGCATGAGACCACATAAGGATCCCCTGGCAGCGCTGTGAGATCCACAGAAACCATCTAGAGCAAAAAAGAATCATATTGAACCTCCCAGTATTCTTGAGGCATTCTTTTCAAAGTATTTTAAAATCTGGCAATAATGGAAGTATCTGTTTTACAAGACCAGTACCTGACCACACAACACTCTTTGACAGATAGAACTAAATGGCTTATTTTTTTAAAATAGAGGCTGATTTGCACATGTCATGACTGACAAAGCAGTCATGTCATTAAGTTGGAGCAAAGCTTCAGATCCTATTCTAAGAGCCTGTCCCAATAATGGAGGGAAGCATGGATCAAGTGGTTCATTTTAGGGAAGAAAGTATTCAAAATCCATAGATCTTGGAGGTTTTACAAACTGAGTCTGCAGCAAGCAATATGATAACAAAAAGTACTTTTTCTTCAACTCTTGATATCATTTTAACTGTAGTAATTGGCAATTTTATTACCTTCCAACTGCACTGAAACTAGCACTCCACATTTTATACTAATGTAGTAGTACTGCATTTCCCATTTTTGATTCAAGAATGCAGGGTGAAAATAATTTGTTCTGTTTAAGCTCATTTAACATTTTACACAAGCCAGTAGCAGGGATGAATTAACTTCATAAATTCGCAGTCTCAAGTGATAATACTTCTATAATTTAATTTCCTGATAATTTTTTTTTAAAGTTTCAGAAAACTATTTTGGAATCAATTCAAAAGAAAAAAATTTTTTTTCCCCTAACTTCTTTACCAGATTTTTTTTCTAAAAACTCTACCATTGTATCCAGGTAAAATTTTCTCACTTCCACTACAATGATGGCCATAATGCAGGTCCCAGTGCCTGCAGAAAGCTCTCATTAACTTTCCAACCTGAGTCCACTTTGTTATCAGGGTTTGATTGTTCAACAGCCCTGGTTAAATATATATACATTTGTCTATAACTGTCAAACTGACCACAAATTATGATAATAGTGATGTTGCAAATTCGCCTGGCAGAAACTACTGTTAAATGTTGTCCTATGTCTCTAGAATAATTCTATTGGAAACTCATGGATTTATTTAGTTTTAATAAGCAGAATGAGACAAAATGAGACTGCCAAAGATTTTGAGTATTTTGCACACTAACATGGATTACCCTTCAAGGTTCTTATTACCATTTAGATAGATATTCCTAGCTGCTGTCTTAGGTCAGCAAGTATTCAAAACACTGGAACAGATTTTCATTAACACATGCTGTGGACAGATGTGGCAGAAATGTATGTATTCTCAGAAAAGAAAAAACAAAAGGAAAAACATTCCTTGCACCTTAATGGCATAGGAATGTTCTCCTCTGTGGAAAAGGCTGCAAGCTGCTTAAATTTCCCCTCACGTCTTATATTTCCTTTCATCATCAGATGACAACTAAGGTCCCTTCCAGCCTAACCCACTGTATGATTCTATCATTCTAGGACTTCTCTTGAGCTGTCAGCTTTCCATTACCCTGATGTAAATGTAAATAAAAGGGGTGCATTTATTTTTGCCAAGCTTTTTTTTACCCCTTTCTGCGGCTGCAATGCAGAAGGAGGGAAGTGGATCGTCTGTACACTACATCTAATGTAAATCCAAATCTTCACATAGTCTGATGGTAGTTTATTATTGCTATTATTATTAATACATTATTTCTCCTAAATACAACCTCACCTCCATTTGAGCACGACTAAAATGAAATACCTACAGGCAGGAGAATACACAGTACTTCAAACCAGCAGAAGATCAATGCTTCAGAGGTAACTGATGTAAATGGATGAAAAGAAACAGCAAAATATATTCTGCCACTTGTATAAGATACCTTATTGCAGGGAAAAGTAAAAAACCATGCTACTAAATACATAGACTTTTTGAGTCGAGCAGAATGAGAGAGATCAATTTCAGGATTAAAATTTAAGAACTTCACAGATAAATTTGTTCCAAACTAATGCCATACTGTGTATTCTTATTACAATATTTAACCCACTGCTAAAATAATTAACTGATTTCAAAATATTCTGTATTTCTAAAGTATGAAGTTTTGGTAGAATCCACTTTCAGTTTCTTGTACTGAATTAAAATACATACCTGAAGAAGTGACAGAGGCTATGATACCCAGTAATAATACTGTAGGCAAGCCAAGGTCAAAGCAATATAGAAAGTTAAATACATCAACTCCCTGACATAAGCAAACTGAACTTTTGTTGATTCAGAGTATTTTCTCTGCATGTTTCATGATAACCCATGGTTTACATAGTCATCTATTATGGTCATACTAATTTCCCATTTTTGACATCCTCTAGTCTGGTAGACACTGATTTTTAAACCAGTGCAACCTTGCCAAATACAGCTGCTGTGTTATCTTCATAACACACTAAAAAGCATATCTGCTTTGTTCCAAAGAATGCCTGTGTAGGCAACTGGATCGGAAAGCAAACATTGTTTTGCAGTGATTTAGTGGCTATTGTTAGTAGCAAGAAGTGAAAAATATCACACTTGCTTTGACTGAATGTGAATAAGGAAGATAAGCACAAAATGATTCAACTGCTAGAAATGCCAAGGAGGATCTTCTAAGGATTACAGTGAGAGATGGATAAGGCCATACTGAAGAGTCAAAATCAGGAGTAAAGGCAGTTGGGCAAAGGAATGCTTTGATGGAAGGGACGTGCCATAATCCTTCCTTTAAACTAACAATATTCCTTTTAGGGTAGCAACCTATTTAGGTGACTTCGGTTGCAAGGCACCTTATGAATTTTTCTGCATAGTACTCTCAGACCAACTGTAGCTAAAATCTTTTAGCCATAGCCACAGCCAATAAAATATAAGAAACTCTATTCTTAATATGTTTTTAGTATGAGAAAACTTTTCTCTCAGTACTAAATGTGACAGTAGTGTTGAAAAAACAACTTAAGCTCTAAAGATTACAGAATCACAAGATGTTTAACACAAAAAATGCACTATTGCCATTTCAATGCAGCAGCTGGAATTAAAATTGTGTTTCAGACATACTGCTTTCAAAGCAAGAAGAGCAAGACACCTTTTGCTATTACTTCCTTACAAATCATGGTCAAAGCTATTAGTGTTCTCTAATGAACCTCCTCTTGTATGGTTAAAAAAAACACAGGTTTCTTCTTTTATCGCGTCAGCCCTACGTGTTGTATCTGTTAGCACTTTTCAATCTCAAGAGTATAATTTATGCCAACTAACTGCTCTCTGTTACAGTTTTCAGAAAACAATGAAAAAGTAAGTTGATCCCATAACTGAAAGACCAGTCTAGGTAGTGCTCGAGATGGAGACTAAAAATTGGATGGAGAAATACTGCTAAATTATATATAGTATATGCTGAAAACACAGAGAAATACCATGAATTCACTTAACAGCACTGTCTTATATACCATTTCCAACCTGTGCAACTTCTGAACTACCATATACATGCCTTATTTTTTCAGTGAAATTAAATATGAAAGTAATTGCCACTCCAAAAAAACATGAGAAGAGAAAGCAATAGAGAAAAAGACAGATAGAAAGACAGAAGAGAGAAAGGAAGGCAACAAAACATCTGGAAAATAATCACGTAGAAATGATATAAATCCAAACTAATAAGCAGGCCAACTTAGAAAACATCATCTAGCTGCTAGAAATAAATAAATAAACCTGGGATGTGAATCAGGCTCTGTCATGTAGGCACTATTTGATTTGTAGTAGCAAGTAATGAAGCCAAGCATGCATTTAGACAGTTTGAAGCAGATGGACAGCACACTCTGGAAAACAAGTTAATGGCAGAGGCAGGTATATCTGCACAACTCAACTGTTAAAATGGCCTCAACAATTAGAGACAGCTACAGATGTAGCATTTTTGCACTGGGATCCTGTACACGTGTATATGCAATAATACTTATGTGGATCCTATGCATAGGTTTTCTCTGGGAAAACAGGTCTTTTCCAGGAAGCAGATTAATAAGGTATAAGCTTCATGATTGTTTTAAAAAATGCCTTTTTCTTTTTTCTCTATCTTTTTGGAAGTTGTTGAACATCATTTGGGCAAATCCACTTCGTCCCATTGCTGGTGCAAAGGCCACTGCCCACAGAAAAGCTGAAGCACAAAAGGGGACAGCGGTAACTTTGCTACAGAACCCAACCACGCTGCTCCTCAGAACAGCAGAACAGCGCAAAGAAGGCAAGACCAGTTTTAGTATTTCCTACAGAATAAGATAATATTCTCACATCACAGCTTAGCAAAGCCAGTGTCCAAAATCACACAAAGCCTCATTGCACTTGAGCCAAGTGGAAAAGTTTCAGAAGCAAGTAAAGAGAATGAGCATGTCTGCATTTTACTCTTGTTTACAGCAGTATTTTTCAATTCAAGCACTTACACAAGCTATTGATACCACCTAGGAGGCATGTACACAGGTCAGCCCTGATGCATGAGCACACACAGGCAAGCTGAAATACAGGAAAACCTATAATCCTTTATTCACTTCATGGATACAGACAGGAGTTGATAACCTGTTCCCACACACAGGTTTACACCCAAGTGTAAACTACCAAAGTTAAAAAAAAATTGTAGCTACAGATGAAACAGACAATTTAATACCAGCCAGAACAGAAAATGTGAGCAGTAAATAGAATTTCAAATTCTTGCTAGTATAAAATGAAATAGATCATAAACTCCAGGCAAAAAGAACCCCAATCCACAAAATATCAAAATATTTGGTTAAGCGGTACTTCTTAAGATATATTACCATAATCAATCAATGCAGGCTTAGAAAATCCCATACTAATCTCCATGGCTCAGAGCTATAATTAACCCTATTAATAAATAATAACAAACAAAATGCCTAAATCTAGATTTTTTTAAATTGCTTATAGAAGCCAATAAAGCACACACATTATCACACCAGTAACTGCATATCTCCTGAAGCAAATTCACAAAAGATGTTTAGTTATCTCTCACAGAGCAAAGTTTGAAAGCAAAAAGAGAAACAAAATGGTGTTCTGAATATCTCTTCAACACATTTAAACAAAAACAAATTTCACAGAAGCATTTACTTCTCTCTGCAATACTAGCCTTCAGGTGGTATGTGCATGAGGCTTCCAATTTACCAAATCCCTTGTTCTTGAGGTGGTCTCTGGGACAGTAAGATTTTACTAGCAGCCTCTTCCTGCATTTCAAACAGCATTTATGCAATGTCTCTGTGCTCTGCCCTGCCACACTGCCCTAGCTGCACTGCTTCTGCAGCCAGGCACCATCTGCTACTCATGGATCCCATAGGTGACATTTCTTTCGGTTTCCATTCTAAAAGGTGCTTTTCCAGCTCCAGAGTGTGTGGGATCTCAGAAGCTGTGTCCTCTATCCCATCTAACCCTGCCAGAAATGCATGGCAGAAAGAAACCGTGCTCCTTCCCTCTGTAGCTCCCACTGTAGATGATACAGAAATTGTGACTACATTCAAATTCAAATTCCTCATGGCCAAGTTTCAGATGCACATGCCTTTGTATCTCTCATATTTCCAAGACTGTATTATCACAGAAGGTGCCAAGTATCGAGTGACTGCACTGCCTTTTTACCCAAGGAATGTCTCTTGTTTCTATTAATAATATATTAAACAAGCTAGCACTGAAAATTTTTGCAAAGACAAGAGCTCTATTTGTTTGTGTCAGTTTATTATTTCAGAAACAGGAGTAATTACACAGATAAACAGTTTCATATACATCAAAGGAAAGACAATAAGGTACACAGGTCAGAAAAAAAGAAGAGTAAAAACCATAGAATCATAGAAACATTTAGGTTGGAAAAGACCTCTAGGATCACTTAGCCCAGCCACTAGCCCAGAACTGCCTGGTCCATCCCTAAACCACAGAATTAGGAATGGTTTGGGTTGGATGGCGCCTTAAAGACCATCTTAGTTCCAACCCCCCCTGCCATGGGCAGGGACATCTTTCTTTAGACCAAGTTACACAGAGCCCCATCCGACTTGGCCTTGAACACCTCCAAGGATGGGGCATCCACAACTTCTCTGGGCAACCTGTGCCAGCGCCTCAACATCCTTATAGTAAAAACTTTTTCCTACTACCTGATCTTAACCTAACCTCCTTCATATCTTAAGGCAATTTCTCCTTGTCCTAGCACTAAATGTCCTTGTCAAAAGTTCATCTCCATCTTAGGCACCGCAAAGCTGCTCTAAGGTCTTCCCTGGAGCACTCTTTTCTCCAGGCTGAAGAGCCCCAACTCTCTCAGCCTGTCTTCATAGGAGAGGTGCTCCAGCCCTCTGATCAACTTTGTGGCCTCCTTTGGACTCATTCCAACAGGTCAGCCATATCTCAAAGCACCACATCTACAGATTTTCAGAACACTTCCAGGGACAGCGATTCTACCACTTCCCTGGGAAGTCTGTTCTAATGCTTGACTACCATTTCAGTGAAGAAATTTCTCCACAAAATCCAATCTAAACTTCCCCTAATAAGCTCTTTTTGTTGCTAGTCTTGTGCATGGGCTTGCTATCTGCCTATATACACATAACCAAGTTTTAAAAGCTGGGTTTGCTTTTGGATTCTTCCATTTGGTCCCAACATTTACAGCTTTGTGGCCTCTTCATCAAGAAGGATGATTGTTGTCAACTTCACATGAAGCTACTAGGAGCTCTAAATTCTCATCTTTCCAGAATGATCAAACTGAAGCAAAAGAGAAGAATGTTCCCAAAAGCAGAATCCACAGGTTAGGAAAAGCCCTCAGCCACAGGTTATGCCCTTATTCTGAAACAGAGACACACATCTGCCTAATTTTTCTAGGTTACTGAGACTCCTGAATGAGCTATTCCCTACCAAGATACAATATAAACATGGACCTTGAAAATGGGCTGTGCTCTGTTTACTTCTTCTCCCATTAGTCAGTGCTAGAGATGGTGCAGGGAAGCATTCAGCTCCATGTGAGCAGCAGCTGGGAAACAGCAAAGGAACTCAGTATTTGTCATCTTAATGTGATCATATCAAATTGTGGTGAGTGATTTCTTCCACCCATATCCCCAGCGTCATTTCTCAGTGTCCCAAGGAATCACAGATGGCAGACCAAAACGTGCAGTCTGGTCCTGTAGCCCATCCTATTGCAGCAGTGCAGCATTTTCCTTTACCATAATCTCTTAATGGTATTTGCAGCCAAGTCCACTTTAAAATACCCCTTATTCCTCTGTGAAAGTGAAAACTAAAATCAGTTCTGTTACTTACATGTAGAAATATTCCTGCTATATTTATTTATGGCATGCTCTTGTAGAAGACATCAGAAAAAATAAAGAGGAGGAAATGTGTTTTGAAAACATTTGGGACAGTTTTATATAGGATTTTATGAGAATTAATTGTAATAATACATCTGCCACACCAAGGGTTTGTGTTACCAGGAAACCATTTATAAAGGGTTCTGAGGGAGAAGGAAATTATAATATCCCTTTCCTCTCTTTCTCACACTTCTCAACCTGCCTTTCACAAAAAATAAGAGTTATGTGAGCTTTTCCATGCAGACAGCTTACCCTGGGTTTTATGTGAAGTACTGTGCAGATTACAGGAAATGCTAGATGTTTCTAACCCAAAATGAGGTTTTTCCATTTGAATGATGCAATAGTCAGTTCTGTGCATCGTATAGCTTGTTGTAACAGACAAAAACATTTGTATCATCCTATAAACCCAAAAGATGGAAATGCAAAGCAGCAATTTCTCTGTGCCTCTGTCTTGTAATTTGGAGGCAGAACAGACTGAACAGACATCCTTCTTCTTAAGGCCTAGAAAGCAGCTGAGCGGCAAGTAGGTGCGCATAAGTCTCATGGAAATGGTTGAGTAGAAAGAGAATGTACAAAAACAGGATAAATCACAAATATCTATGATAAAGCATTGCACACTTTGCTTTTTAACTTGCATTTATTGCTTCCTTTTACATCTCCACCTGTTGGGAGTCTGTAGGTGTCTGACACATGCTGAGAGCATAATGCTCTCCTCCACAGTCAGTGGAGAGAATCAGCCACACCACCTGGCCCAGAGTGGGACCATCTTCTACCATTCTTCTAGGCCTACCCTCACCTAGTTATCATCAAGAGGACCCATTTAATTCACTGAAATGAGACTTCTACCACTAAGATCAGAACATTATTATCAGGCAAGATAAATTTCACCCTAAAATGTTCCATAAGTGTCCCAAAAAATTTTTACTGCAATTGTTACCACCAAACTCAAAGGTCCTCTTTAAATATTTGTCAAGGACAAACAACATGCAAGGCGCAGTGAGGAGCTCCTCACTGCACCCAGCTGAAGCCTTTTCTGCAAGCACTGCTGATGTGGAGGTGAGAAAAGAAAAGAAAAGAAGGACTCTCATGCATCTGTTCTTGTCATGCAGAAGATGGGTTAGGAAAAGGAATAATATATTGATAAGAAAGGCAAGTAATACATACCACATCTGAAATGTGCTGAAGTGTTAGAAGCAAATAGTAATGAAGTCATAATCAGGTCTGCCAATTAATTCTTATTTATGTATTTTTAAAATTATCTAGTAAAGGCAGAATTATGGCAATTCTCGTATATTTAAATAAGGATTATTTACCTTTTTAAGCATTTTAGAAACACTTCTTTCAGTCTATAATCTAAAAATATGCCTCATATTTCTTGAAGGTTTTTTCTAGTTTATTGTCTAAAAGGCCCTGCCAGAGATGTGAAATCAACCTCACTAAAATCTCATCACAGCAGAAACTTCAGAGTGAACCAAATGGAAACCTTCTTAACTTAAATAATTATACAAATTCACATTTCTAAATATTTTCTGTAAAACTCAAATTAGCCAGAGCTTCTGAAATGCCAATGACCTTACATATGTTCCTCAACTACGTGCAAAGATCAGAACAATCCGATCTAATTACAACAGAAAGAAATTATGCCAGAAAATCAGAGCCATTTTATCAACTCCTCTTCCAACTGAAAACCTGGCTAGAAACACCAACACCACTAACATTCCTAAATGCAGGTTTCCATCACCTGGGCAAAGTGAGTAACTTGGTGCTAAATTTATGAGCAACAACTTTACATCAAACAGCATGAAGAAGAGAATGAAATCATTGTTCAGCAGAACCATGAGCACTCCAAAAAAAGAGCAGACCAAAATCGGGCAACTTGTTTGCTGTTTATATCACAGGATCAACCACCGCTGCCAGGTTTGATGGGTTTTGCTGAACACTTGCAACCATGCCAGGCCAGGAGAAAGAGCTTTACTTCCTGCTATTGTGCAACAATGAGAATTAAATGGATATCAAGATAAACAAAATATAGCCTAATTTGACAAAAGATCAGAGAAATTATTAAATACTTACCAAAATGTCAGCAGGAATGTGGGTATTTGCCAGCATGACTAACAGGAAAGTTAAGACATTAGGAAGACTGTGTAGCAGACTTTTTTTTTCTGGGTTTGGGGTTTTTGTTGTTTTTTTTATTGCCTCCCCAAATCTGAAAAGAACTTTTGTGTACGTTTCTTGCATTTCAGACCCTGTAGGGCCATTTTGGGATGTACCATTGCAGACAGTATGTCTGGCAGGAACACATCTGTGACCAGGTGCCCATTAAATCATTTCCTGAGCTGTTTTAGGCCTCTTCTGAGGGCCATTTGGTAGCATGCCAGTTCTGGTCTAAAATCTGCAAAGAACCACTGATTAATTGGGCTTTTGCTATTTCACTGTTGTAAGGAGCTGTGCTCCTCTTACATTCTTATGGGACTCCTTGAGTGGTTTCATTGGCAATTGCAGTAAATTTACCCCCATGTTTATATATTTTGTAAATTAGATGAAGTAATTAATGAACAGGAAAAATACTGCTTTAGCAGAGCAACAATGCATTGATTCCTCCTCACAGTCTTATTTTGGATTCACCATCTTATCTGATGAACTACCCAACATCCAAGTACATGAGTCTCACAAATTCAACTATTTCCTCTTTACTTTTCATCAAGCAAGATCTTTTTCTTTCACTGCACCTAAATCTCACTCTAATGTATGCAGGTGGCTAAATAAGGGAACGATGAATACTCAGTAGCATCTGTTGGAGTAAAAGCAATCAGACATACACTCATTAGTAGGTATTAAACCTGGAGAATCAAGACCTGAGAGATGTGGCACAGCACAACAGGCTTCACCAAGTAGGAGCAAGCCTGCCCAGAGCCCGGGGTGCCAACCTGACACTGCCATCCCAGGCCAGAGGAACAAGAGCAACATTGCTAGCTTTGCACAGGGACACCTGAGATGCAATCAGACTTTATATGGGTGCTGAATTAACTCACAATTTAGAAAATGTGTTACTTCAGTGGCACAGACACACAGCTCTTATTTTTGCTTTTGAAAATCTACCCTTTATATCCCATACTGTCAAAAACTTGACACTTGCTTTCAATTAAGAATGATGTATTAGATACACTCACTGGTCAGCAGTCAGGGAGCACCTGATGAAACAGCTGTTGGGCACCTTGAAAAGAAAGACCCTGACTTCTAATTCCAAGGCAAATGGAAGGCAGAAAACTTGTAGCAATCTGAGCATCCAGCCTCCTGCAAGTAAAGTTTTTTTATACATCTACAAAAAGTGACTACAAAGATGTGGTAAATGTCACCGAGACTCTGGAACAGACTCCACTATGACTGCAGAAGCCTCAAGAGGCAAAGCCAATGTCTTCAGCTCCATTGTGTGACAAGAACATACCACAGCAGCCTGACAGAGCAGCCACTGAAAACCTGTCACTATGAAGGTTAGCAAGTATCTGCAATTATTGATCAATGGGATTCTTGCAACTGGACTTTTTTCAGATGTCCAGAATGCAAGACAAAATAATCTCTCTTAACAGAAATACTATCAGAGCCCTGAGCTGCCCTGTTACATTAAGAGTCCCATTGATTTGAAGTTCAAAAATTCTTCCAGGATTAGAACGAGGTTCACCAAGCCCTCATAGCACAGTTTAGCTCTCAAACAAGGGTTGCCAGATAAAAGTAAAATATCTCCCAAAGCCAATGGCATTCCATAGAGCACAATGAACTGCTTTCCTGACTACTTATCACATGCAGTCTTGGAGAATGGCAGGTAGAAGAATGTGGAACCTGTAGCAGAGTGTGCAGTCTGCTCTCATCTGCCTGTTAATCTTACTCAGTCACAATAGAGCTAGCAATGAAGAGCCAAAGAAAAGGAGTAGTCCAAGGGTTTTCTGTTACACACACCAGCTTGCAAACCTGGCCTCCCTCTGAAACATGCCTGGTGCCTGAAAACCACTTCACCTCTATCTCATGATGAGCCCAGTCACACATGCAGAGATGCTCAGCTACTAAATATCAAAGGGATCTTTTTGTCTCGCTTCAGCATGTTTGCAAACCAGATTTATTCAAGGCAAGGACAGCTCAAAAAATCAGATCCAGAATGATCCAGTAAATGTAAAATGGGGCTTCTGGTGATTTTGCTACTCCTTAACCTTGAAAGTCACATCACAGAGCAAAAAGCACTGCTTCAGTAAAAGTGTGCTGAACGTTTCTTTTAACTTTGGCTTTCTACCTGACTGGCCTCAGTGAGCTTCTGTAGCTGTAAAATGAGTTTAGTATCACAGAAAAATAAACCAGTGATGGCATAACAAGCACAGCTTCCACTTACATGAGTAAGGAGGTTCAGAGTTGGATCCTCTACTTTTGTCTAGTTTTCTCAAGGCCAGTGGAGCTCCAGCCATTTACACTACTCTGGGACTGGTGTAAATCAAAATTTAAAAACAGGGTGGTAGGAAAAAATTAACCTAAACAATTACCTTTATTAGCTTTAGGAAAGGTGTAGAACCAGAGGGACGGCCCTTTCTTCCCCTAAGGTTTTCCAAGAAACATTTAGAAAGATTCAAATACATAGACAAAAAAAAAATAAAACAGCAATGTCACAACAAATAAGAAATGAGTGTTCTAAGTAAAATAGATGCTAGTGATGGCAAGAAAAAGAAAATTAAACTTCTACATTAATAAGAGTTGGTTGTTTCCGGCAAGTGGCAACTGTGACTGAGTTGGTGCTTCCATGGTTAAAAGAAGGAATGCAAATAATGCTGTATGCCTACAATTCTTCATAGAACATCCCGAGTTAAGACTTACAAGGATCATCCAAGTCCCCATATATAGACAGATCTATACAGACACAGGAAACCAACACACTGCATACATTATTGTAGATATGTTCTTGATTTTCAAATAAATTTTGTATTTTCCTACAGTTTCACATTCAAACTCACTGCAATCAATGGAAAAACTTCCATTTCTTTTAAGGGACTTTGGAAGAGACTCTGAGAAGCTATTGTGAAATGGAATTGTCACCTATCTTCCTTGTCCAGTATTTTTTTTTTTCTTTATACTTATCATTCAATTAATATCTTTTTTTTCATTCATGAAATTGCTCTTCCTAACGCTGTTCTGTCCAGGCATGGGTACTGCATTATCTCCCTTTACTAAACTGAAATGAAAGGAAACTTTTATACCCTTGGGCATTTTTTCTGTCTTGCAGCTAGGTCTGTGTTTCTTTATCAATTTATTTTTTTTGGGGTTGTTTTTTCTTGTTCATTCACTGTAAATAAACTCTCCAGAGGAACTTCCTCGATTCTTGGTTTTGAATAAGGCTAATCAGGTTCCCAGAGAACAATCTTGCCTTTTATGCTTTTTATGTCTATCTGCAGATTCAAGATTCTTCAGGGATCTTCAATAAAAATATTTTAGATCTTCAGAACAAAAGTTGCTGAGCACCAGGTTGTTTTCTCTTAAATTTGCTTTAACTCACCCCTTATACACAACTACTGTGGCAGTGCACTATAGGATATTGTGCAGAGTGCTTCAACACAGAGCTCTTATATCCAAAGAGTTCAGTTCTCTTTGATTACATTAACTTTTTTAATCCAAAAGGTTTTTGGTGAAGCATATGTTCTGCATCATTAAAATCAGATATTCTGGCTTTGATCTTTAAGTTCTTTCAGTTGACTGCTTCTCCAAACTACAAACTATTTGAGCTTTTGAAGTTATCTCCTTGCTCTGTACAGAAAACCTGACCTTCAGCCAGATTTGATAGGGTTACAAGATAATAACCATATACTATTGTATTCACTTTTTACCTATTAAACTTTGATTTACAAAAAATCTGAAGCTTTGTCAGAAAAGCCTTAAATGCAATAACTGTAAACCAGAGAAAATTTTCTATGTAATGTTAGATACCTAAGTTTGTTAAGTAAATCTAGAAACTTTCTGTTTCAATGTACACTATCTTTACTCTCCATATTTATCAAAGTACCTTTTTTTTTCTTTTTCCTTTTCTTTCAAAGTCAACAAGAGTCTGGACAGGCAAAGATGGGAATCCTGTGCATTTAAAGCCGTACAAATGGCACACAGTGAATGTCAGCTGCCAGACTGTCACACAAACACAAACTTTCCTCAGCATGGAAAGCCAGAGAACAATTGCAGAAGTTGAAGTGTGACATTACAGCAAGATTTATTAAAGAAGCTGGGCCAGCTGAAAACAGCCAAGAAGGCCATTTGTCACTGGACTACAACAGGCATTAAATGGCTTCCAAAAATAGCAGGACTACTGGTCCCATGACACATCTCTGTGATTCTGGAAGGAAATACCCAGCCCAGCCAGAAAGCCCAGCCTGAAGAAGTGGGACATGAGGCTTCCAAGCTCCCAATCTCATTGACCGGATGTTAAAAGCTTTGGCTGGAACTATTTGGTTCTCAAATTTTACAAATAATAGTAAGAAAGCAAACATTCAACCAGATTTAAAAAATGCTAGTTAAAGTGAGAGTAAAAGGAAAATTCAATATGGAGTTATTAACACTGATTGAAAAAGACAATATTTGTGACTCCATGAAGAAGGAGGGTCATCCAGTCAGTTTCTTATGACATTTCAATATAACATTAGAGGTGGAGGAGGCGTGATTGAATGTGAATGTTCATGAAATACAATACACATATAGTGAGCAAGTATCAGCTCACAAAGTAGAATAAAAGTTTAAATGCTTTTGATGAAATATAGTAATTATGCATTAAAGTTTACCAAATAGCATCTCATAAATGTGACATTTATCAAGAATAGAGGATGAAATAAAATGCATTCCCTAGTAAGTCCCACATAAGAGTGACTATGTCTCTGTGTGTCTGTAAATAAAAAACTACACATTCTATTTTAATTTGGGAAGTTATTTTCATTTCAAGCATTCTCTGCATGGGGCAAATGACTTCTGAAGATGAAAACATTTCCCACACATGCTTCACATCATGTAACAAGAGAAAGATCACTCCCAAATTCAATCTCTCATTCATGCCTTCCCATCCCCCTTTTTTTCTCTGTTTCTTTTTCTCTTAAAAAACCCAAGAAAGAGAGAGAGAGAGAGAGAGAGAAAGAGAAAGCAAGACAGAAGTGTTTGACAAACCAACAACAGAAATATTTCAGAAATTGTCCAAGCCATACAATCCTAAACTTAATTCAGATTGAATCATATGAAAAGAGACATCTTGTGAAGAAAAGTCATTTTCACATGCCATCTTTTTCCAATTACTTCCCAGTAACAACTTAATGAGAGCTGTAAAATACAGTGCATATCCACCACTACATGATTGTAGTACTCAACTCTTCTCAACTCTTCTTTGGATTCTCAGGTATCCAAATTTACAAGCTTTCTATAATGCCAGTTCATCCAAATACTTTAGTATATGAAAAACTGTATCCAAATGAGTAGTTCATCCGATCTTTATGCCTCCGATTCTAAAACTATATATGATGGTACTAATCCGTCACATGTTTAATAACTCAGACCCATTAAAACTGATGAAATTCTAAACTAAAAATAAAAAATAAAAAATCAGAGTTTAATTGCAGAAACATTTAGTATGATAAAAGAAAATTACATAAGTTTAATATCCGTTTTTTTTGTCTAATTATATTTCCATTATATACTTCCTAGATTAAACTAAATCTATACTATCTAATAAACATAATTATATGGAATGTTCATATAATAGACTAAAGAAAGTAACAATTAAAAGCCCATAATTTAGTTACTCTGCATAACTCATCATTCTCAGTGAAAGAAATACTGGATTAATTCATTTACTTTCAACCAAGCACTTACAAGCACTCTTCCAGAGATAGACTGTATTTTCCGTCTTCAATTCTTTGTTTAATTTGCTACCTACATCCACAAAAATAAAACAATCTTACCTCAAATTCCTATCTTGTTGTGGAACCCTGTTGTTGACCACATTAGAATCCTTTCATAAATAGTTTATAAAATTATATTATATAATTAAAAATATTATTAACATGTTATTCTTGTACTTTATAGAAATTTATAGAAGTGATATAATACTTACAACAATATCTATTAAATATTTAACTTACATGAACTCTGTTTACATGAATCTTTACTAAATTTCTGCTCTTTTTCCCAGTAATAGAGATGATAGCTGTTTCACAAAATTTCAAAACAAACACCTTTCAAGGGCACTTCTTGTGTGTATGCATTGCAATGTTGCTGCCCTCATCAAGAAAACATATATATACACACGCTCTATCCTGGTAGTGCCTTCCCTGGCCTATATTAATTTTCAAACAGTAGGGAAAGATTACATTTAACTAGGCAATAACAATGCATCCTTGAAGACACAGCAGGAATTGCTTAGATGGTATCTGCACACAGATAAGGAGGAAACAGAAGAGGGATCTGGGAAGACCCTCTTTCAGGGGCAGGCTTCCTACATCAGAAGAATAAATTCATTCCTCTTTGTAGAGCTTCCAGATCAACAACATCCTACTATTTTACACTATGGAGGAGGAACAACTTTTATCCCATTAGAGTATTTCTGGAGAACAAATGCTATAAAATTAAAGGAAACTAGAATTTGAGCCTGAGCCAGTGGCTATTGAAAGCCAGTGGAATGGAATTCCCTTGCCTTCAGTGGTCTCCTGCGTGTACAGCGTTACTGATGAACTGCATACATTATCTGATCATTTGTTCTCAGCTTATTCTTAATCCTGTTTTACAAAGCTGATGTTCCTCTTCAAATGACAATCTAATTGCTTGGTGCCATGTTTACTAGTGGGAATGAGCCACAAGCCATATCACTGCAAGCTGAGGGGAGTATTCCCGTGACTGGGAGGTTAAAAACTCCCAATCTGTAGAGAGGGAAAACTTGTTTCTTAACTCTCTGGTACAAATTATTTCCAGGTGCTGATAATTATCACTCATGGAGCCTGATTTTCCAATTTCTACATCTAAATATATACTTGACAAGTTAAACTTTTCATCATGTGCACCAGTCTCCTAAAGGCTGAGAAGAAGGACAGGCTGCTGATGGTTGAAACCCATTTCACTTAAAATAGCAACACTTAATTACAAGTCTTGTTGTTTATTCCTTTTCAAAGTATTTAAAATATATCTTTTCCCCAAAGGAAATAATACTTTATATTATTAAAAAGGTAAGTATTATTGCATCTGCTCATGAACAAGAATTGTGAATAGCCAAATAATTACTTGGGAAGGCTCAGAAATTACTCGGAAAAAAAAAAAAATCAATCAAAAGCTAATGTTTTCCATTATGCAGACCTCCTGAAGCTATCCTACTATACACACAGAATTTTGCTATTCACATGCAAAATTCACATGAGTATGCATGTGTTAACAGACGCATGGCATATAGAAAAACAATAGATACAAGCACTAGGTGTTTAAATGCATGTTCAACACATACATGCAAGCCCTCAAGCTTAGATATTTTTGTCACCAACCAGACAAAAAATTATTCAAAGAAGGTAAAAATGGGGTCTAGCAAACAAAAATTCAATGGACTTTACAGAAGGCTCACCCTATAACTGGGCTAGTGTTTTTTTTAAGTTGTTGCTAGTTTTAACGTCCTGTGCAGCTTTCTGTAATCTTTCAGAGCCTGCTTTTTGCCCATCTGGCATCTGTGAAAATGATCAGCCAATTAGTTTTGAAGCAACTCAGACATAAGTTTATTAAAGGTGACCCAAGAGATTCTATTAAAGTGAACTCTTAGCAAAAGCCATAAAAGCAAGTGTTTCCCATGCAGTATTAGAATTATACATAAAATAGTCATATAGATCTGTACCAGTCATTCTTATACTGGCTGCAAAATTACAGCCCCTGAAACCCTAGAAAAGATCAACCTCATGATCCACTGGGGCAGGATCATCCTAAAGGACATGCCTTAAATCAGGAAAATGTCTTTTTGCATTAAAGACTGCACTACAGGAGGGCGAAGGTGCTGCTTGTTTCCCCAACAGCAAACACCTGCAGACTCCAGGCTCTCAATACCTGCAACATTACTAATGATTAAATTAATAGTGGCAGGGCTTGAAATTGAGTCCACTTGATCTTAGGGTCTCACAGATTAAAGTATTAGTCCACTGAACCATGTTACTAGACTTCACCTTCATCTATTAGATACTTCCTTGTCTTTGTTCAATACAAAGGGTAGGAAAAAACAAAAACAGTAGAAATCTTGGCAGAGTCAAATGTAAATATGCAGAAATTTCAACAGACAGCCCGTCAAAGTAAGAAAACTACTTGACATTGACTGTCTGCAAATTAAGCTACACTGGGCTATGCTAGGCCAGATCTTCAGGTTTTATAAATTAACAGGCCTCCAAGGCTGTGCAATTTTCATTTGCACGGATATGAAAAAATATTTTTCTATTACTTTGATGCTTTCATGCTAGAATGAAAACTCTGGGAGAACTGCAAGGAAAACATTCAATTTCTAGCTGGATAAAGTGATGCACACACAAATTAAAAAACTCAGAATCACACAACTGTTTGAAGACAGAAAAAAACATAAAATGTATCACCCTTTCTGTTCTTCTGCTCCCACCATTAGTCCTATGAACCAGTGTACCTGGTGCCTGAAGAAGAAATACCATTTGCTGAACAACAATTCAGATACTAAGCATGTATGCACTCCATGACTGTGTTTTGATCTGCAGTTATCCCACCCAATTCTAGGGATTCATAGATACAGCCTTTCCAGGTACCTTGGTCACAGAGGAATGACAAGCAATTTCAAAGCTCAATTCAGACACCAGGTGAACACCCTTCCTGAAAGCACCACCCAGACCCTTTCTTTCCCTCACTGCAAGAGAAACCCAGACCAGCTGCACTGGTTAGATGCCTTTTACTGAAGGAGCAGTTCAAGCCTATGTCTTTTGCTGTATTAGGTGCCAGAAGTGAACATTATGCAAAAAGACAAGAGAAAAATTGCATCTTTACTTGCATGTAAAACTGTAAGTTTCCTACTTCACCAAATCCAAAACCAGAAGCCTGAGTGAATACATAAACAAAGGCAGAGACCATGGGGGTTGAACAGCTTGCAAAGTGCAAGACAAACATAAAAGAAATCAGAGATACCATTAGAAGCAAATACAACAAAAGAAATGCAAGCCAGAAATACCCAGAAGCTTATTTCCTTTGTTATTCACACAGCATATTGCAAAACTGCAGTGAGTTGGCATAAATTTGTCAACTTAAGCTCTGGTAGGAAATGTCTGATAGTAGGAGATCACCCTGAAGACGGTAGAAGCAAAATGAACTAATATGGAAGGCACATGGTGAGTGGCAGCAGAAAGAGCTGCTGCCAGTAATTGATTTGGTCTCTTTTAATATTTTTGTGATATTACCTTCTTTCTTTCTTTCTCTCTCTCTCTCTACACTATCACATACCCTCCAAGTCCCTCCTTAAATTGCATCCTGAGCACCGTTCCTTGTTTGTCTGACCTTTGCTCCAGCACAATCAGCCCTGGGGAGGAACACCCCCAGCATTCAGCCTGGGGCTGCAGGGAACAAAGATACGCTGGAGCAACTCCCCATTTCTTACCCATTGGATAAAACATTAAATCTTAAATTGCAGAGTTAAACAATCCCTTGTAGTACACGACATCACTGCATTTAATCATCTCCAACATTCTTGCACATTCACTTAGGACTTAAAAAGGAGAATTCACTTCACTTCTGATAACGAGTTCTTTACTATTTACTTGTATACATTTAGTTTTTTTAAAGGACTGCATTCCAACACCATTTCTTAAGATATTCTTAATGCAATTTAGCAAAAGCTCTGTAATCCAATACTTATGACATGAGCTGTCAGGCATAAAGTATGCCAGAATCTCTTAAGTCCACACACAGCAGGATGCAAACCTAGTAGCAACTGTACTGAATTACAACCAATAGGAGAAGTCACAGGTCACCGAAGCCACACAGAGTCCTGCTACAGCCAACAATGAAACTTAATGTACTTTCCATGTCCAGAACCATCCGCTATAGAGCTTCTGTAAAACAGATTAATGATAATAGTGGCAGAAAACAGGAAAAAAATGCAAGAAATGGAAGCCTGGCCAATATTCCATTTGTAATTTGTCACACTATCACACAATAAGACTTCAGTATGAATGTGTTGCCAATTTACAATTCAAATAAGCTTCCTTGAATTTTTAAAAGAATGGACTGTACACATCAGTCAGTATGACACAAAAATGCCCTGTCAGGTTAATTTTAAATGCACTTTTTATTTGTTACTGTTAACTAATCCCTATAATTATTTCTGATTTTTAAAAGAGGTGCAAATTATTAAATGAAATGCAATTCCTGAACCCTAAGTGTAACGGGACTTGTTTCTGTAAACCTAACAGCATTCCCTAATATTTTGACTTCACCCTAGCTGGCTAAAGGGTAATTTTTTTTTTATTTTATTTTTTTACCAAACAAAAAACCTCAAGATATAACCAGCAAAAAGAGGACATTTGGTTAGAGCTTTACATACGGTCTATTAAGGCAATAACAATTTTTTTCATTTACTTCAAAGGTCTATTGATTCCTAAGGCAAGCATTAGGAAAAAAAAGAAAATGTTTCTTTTTGTAAAACACTGTTTACCTATAGTTGATGAAAATCATCCTGGCTGTGAAATTCAGCAGATGGACTATCGGGGGATGCATTTGGACTGCTGCAGACTAGACACTGTTTCTGTCAGAAGGTGCAGTGCTTTGATGATGCAGAAAATAAAGCCCATGCTGTTTCTATGTTCTATTAAAAGGAAAGCCATTAAGATGGTAGTTAAGTGGTCAAGGCCTAAAATTAGACTTGCCACAAATGCCAGTGGAAAAAATAGTATTTAAAATATTGCTTCATAAAACAAAAGTTACTCTGAGTTTCTGAAAAATAAAGCAAAAGGTCACAGAGCCAAAAAATCCTTTCAGTACTCAAATGCCCATCTAGTTTTAACCATGAGAAGTCAGTGGCTCTAGGCACTTGCAGTTAAACATCTATCCCCCCACCATCTCAGGGTTTATCTTTGTATAGGATTCTCTTACAGGAAAGACTTTATATCCTGAGTTGTGCTGAAGTCAGGGCTGGCAGGACCTAAAGTTGCAAAGGACAACCCGTGCAGCACTGTAAACATTTACATTGAATTGTATCACTATTAGAAGCTTCAGCCGTACGTTCTATAGAGTAATTCAGCTTTAAAAGCTCCCCTTCTTTCTGAGCCATATAAAGCTTTGACTCTCCTTTTTCTTCTATACTCCATAGCCTGATGCATCCGAGTTACCATCAACGGGTTGTTAGGGCTACGATCCACCTGCATCACCAAAACCATCTGCCTTCAAAATAATCAAATGACTGATGCTGGGAGTTCTTCAGGCGGAGACAGAAAGAAAAGAAAGATGAGGGGGAGGTTTATTTTTTGCTCAGATCATTTCAAGGATCCAATTCACAACAAAGCCTCAAAAACCACTGGGTTACCACAGTGGAGCACAGGGGGGTGAAGTAAGTGCCTGGGATGGGAGTGTCTTCAGGGGGCTTCAGTGTCATGAAAAACACTGAGAGAGCAGGTGGATAGTTCCACCACAAGTTAAATAGTCATTAGATTCATTCACAGCATCTGTTAGGAAAAACAGAAGCAGATTATATCTTTTTTAGACCAACTTCATGTTCAGCAGTACAGTACCTTCTGAGAGGGTTCACTGCAAAAGTCACTGCTTACCTGGGAACATGGGTCATTTCACTTATTTGTGTGTGATACCCTAAGTCATACATGCTATTTAGAGAGAGATGTTAAGTTTTTCAGTGTCTTTAGGCAAGGCTGCTTACAAAGGGGCATAGCAAGGTACTGAACACGAGAAGAATCAGCTGGCAGTAAGATCAACAACATGTAGTAATTCATTAGCCTATTTAAACTCAGAGTTGTTTTACTCCAAATCAAATTTCCCATGACTTTAATACTTCTTTGGAAATAAGTTTCCTATTTTTTAGTCTTCATTTGATCATTGACTTACACTTATGTACAGCTTATGGTACGAAAAACCTTCATGTCTGTCTTATGCAATCCCTGAATAGAAACAGAGATTTACACACAGGGAAAACTTTTATTGAATCAAAATGTAGACTATCCTATATATTTTCCAAGATAGGATTAGTAAGTAGGAACTCTGAAGTATTACTGCCAGTCCTGATACTGATTATATTCTGTATTCATTGGCAGGTCACATAACCTTTCTATCTCATTGTAAAATGAGGATATTACTTATCAGCCTCACAGCAATGTTGTGAGGATTAGTTAAAGCTATAAAAAGGACGTACAGTGCTTTACTAAGTAAAATCCATCAAAAACACATGCAGAGTAAATGATACCATGCAATTTGACCTGGAATTTAATTCAGTTATAGTCTATGATAGTCAAAGTCTTTTGGATAAACAAAAGTCAACTTACATTTCAACCAAAACTAGAACTAAACCGAAAATGGATTTTTAGTTGAGGTTCAAAAAGAAGCAGTTATTTTCAAGGGTTGTTCCTATTATGTGTCTTTCTCTAATTTCTAGTTCTAACTTGTGGTCATAAGGAGCAACTCTGATACCTTCCCTTGTAAGAAAGCTTGCTCTTGCACTTATTTCTGGCACATCCTGCAGGTTCAAGAGAGGTTGGGTAGCTTAGCTAAGCATCTCAACTTTGGGGTACTTCTGCAAACTCAGGCAAAGCTCATGGCCCTTGCCAACTCCTTATTGTAATGCTTTTATGCTCTCCAGTGCAGAAGAAAATTGTCTTCTTTTTATTTGAAAATGTTAAAGGGAAAGAGAGTACAAGAAAAAGAGAACTGCAGCTCCCTGAGGTGCCATTCATGTGGAGACTGAAAGAGGGTGGAGTTCTTAATCCTAAAATTAGGCTTGTAATATCTCCAGTGCATACCACCTGGAAATGTACAGTTTTTCAAATACACTAATGTAGTAGATGAAGAGTAGGGTTATTATTTCAGGGCTACAGTTTATCACTATCCAGTGAAACAGGAAGGTCAGCTTATTTACTGGTCCAAATTCTGTTTTCTGCAATGCATTTACTTGAAAGTTTCCTTGAGGCAGTGAGATAATAAAGGAGAAACTGGCATTCAGGCTTGTAAACAACAGCAGCTTTGCTACCTGACCTGAAAATCACTTCTTTAATAGAACCAAGTCAGAACTAAGGTGAGATTTGTGCTGCTTCTGTAACTAGGAACAGTTCTGATACTTCAAGACCTCCAATTTAATGCTATCACTGCAGGGAAAACACATGATGCTTTTTTTTGGTGCCCTTCTCTATCAGGTTTTAGAAATACCATCTATAAATTACAATTTAAAAAGTTTTAGCTGTTTGTTACCAACATGTTTTATAAACAAACTGGATGCGCAGCCCAGTTCACCAATGCAGTCTACAGGTGGAAATTTTGATCCTTTGCACATAAGGACACTTCCTCAACTTCAGTTCAGTGGACCTAATATGTCATCTCTCACCACTGTACTCAGTAAAACGGTGTTGAATTTTTCTTTACTTCATTTTCTATCATAACTGATACATTGACTTGAAAATAAAAACCATTACTTTTTTCAGTTACATACTCAGTTCCTCCAGCAGCTTACCAGAAGTTTGGTTCTCATACAAGTTGGTAAGACCTCACAAATGAAAAGGTCATGCAGTTCATTCACAGAAGAGGACAAACTGCGACATTTGCAGTTCCCACTTGGCCAATTTGAGGAATATGTTTTTATGAGCTGTGTTTCCCAAATGATGACATATTAAAAGGTAGCCACGCCCAGTGAAAGGTGTAGTTATTGACTGAAAGACTAATTGATTACTCAGTGCAAAAACCAGACAAATGTAAAAAAATGATGAGAAGAAAAATCATGTTGGTATACATCTCAAACAAGTCTCCAAAATAAATCTATTGCAATGTTCAGTATAAATATTACTTGTATTAGCTTATTTTCAAGTTATCTTTTGGTTAAATATGAGTTTTTATATTTAATGTATTTGGTCACTCATTTTGCTGCTCCATTCTTCTTTCTTCCTCTCTTGGCAGATCCCAGTTTGGCCCTCCAGGATGCAGTCTGAATGTGTCATAACTATTCAGTTCCTTCCTGCTAATGCCTCTTAGCATTTTGCTCTCCTTTCTGACTCCACAATTTTCACCTATCCACCTTATTCTTCATCCACCATTTCCCCCATCCTTCCTCAGTACACTTCTCTTCTGTTTCCTTTCTTATCAACTGTATCTATTTACATGCTGGGTTTGAAATTTTCCCGAGGGCTGAATGAATTGTTTGCTCTGTTGCTCTGATTATGAAGTACAACAGACAACAATACTAATAAAGCTAAGATAGGGTAATTCAAATCTGTTGAAGAAAAACTAACAACAACAGAACACAATGGAATAATCATTCCCTTAACTCAGTGATTTCCCCGCAGCAGAAAAAGGCTTTCTGGATTACATACAGAATAACCTTGGCACAGCTTCATATAAGTGCTGGGGCCTACTAAGGAAATGTTTGATATAATGCCAGCAATGGGCAATAAAACTGAAGTAAATCAGATACTAAATGGGCAGGACACAGCTTTCTTTTAAGGCTCTACAGCACCTAGAGCACGCTCATCATTACTAGATTTATTTTTTCAAGATTTCTAAAAAAGTGTTAACTGTACTCAAAGTTAGATTCCTTTTCCATTAAGACAAAGTTTGCCTATTTCTGATTTAAAGTCTCTGTTTAAAACTAAAAAGTAACAGGTCCTTCTTTATCTGCGACATAATAGAATGAATTAATTATTGCTCTTACATTATAAATAATTTTATGCAAAACCAAGACAATGCATCTTTTCTTTATAATCTTGGACTTCAGTGATGGTTTCAATTAGAGTCTTTTGTTTATACACATATGGACTTCTGAGGTTTATTTCCTACAATTATAATGTGTACTGTATTCATAGTAATCTGAACTCTGAGGGCCAGATTCAGCTCTGTTGCAGGTGAGTGCAAATCTAATTTGTTCTGATTCTGACATCTACAATACCAGGGCAAAGAACAAAGTGGACTTAACTCCATGAAGTTAAACCCCTGAAAATATCAGATCACTTAGGTTAGGTTTCTGTATAAAGTGAGGGATTACATTTCACATAATGATCTCTGTGGTGAGTCCAATACCTTGCATTTGTCAGAACTCTTGCAGAAAGGCATTCAGTCTTCATCTCATATATCAAAAAATGGACACCCACCTTCCCTTTCTAACAGTACTTTTTTCAATTGACACCAGTAATCACTACTGAAACGTATCCCATACTTCTCATTTGAATGCATTTCATTTTGACTTTCAACACTACTGGCTTTTTGCTCTACTTTCAGAACAAGCAGGGGAGAGTGGTGGCTATTAGTACTCAGTAATTTTTTTCCTGTGAAGATATTTAATGCCATTAATCAATTCAACCTTCAGGTTCCTTGTTGTTAAGGAAAGCAGATAATGTTCTAAATTTCTGTTCCTCTTGGTAAGACACTTGCTTCACTGAATAATTATGTGTCTTTTTCCTGCTTGTCCCTTCATTTTTATTTATTTTTTAAATTTACTTAGTAGAAATGTTCATAATTCTCTAGCTAACAAAACATGATGCAGTGGAGCAGAGCCAGGTCCGGATTTGGATTTCAAGCTATTTGTGATCAAACATATGAAGACATATTGTAGAGACAGCTAATTGCATTTCCATTTATTTCCATTACAGCAATTTTGTCCTCTAAAAGGGCTGCAGATAAAGTTGGATTATTTTTACATTGTTAAGTAAGACAAGTGGAAACAGTTTTTAGAGAAAAGCTGAGGCCACAGAGCACAAATGACAATGGATCTTTGTGTTTCAAAGGTGTTGCTGAATATTTTACTCCCTATAGACTGTTCATGGAGTTGAGCCCATGGATCAAGCAGAGAGCATGGTCCTAAGCTATCAGAGGATGCCAGCAAGATAAATGCCATTTCCCTTTTTCATTGGTCATGCTGGGCATGGCCTATTATCTTTAAATGGACTGAGCAGTAGAGAAAAGAACAAGGATACTATCTCTACCCAGGCTTGTTACAGTCTCCAGGGCAAAGACTGTGAGACACTGCTGATAAACAAAGCAGCTGCAAAAGCTAGTGTTGCTTCTCTGCAGACAAGACAGACAAGGCAAATATTTAGAAGTGGTTGTTCATAAATTATGACCATCCCCACCCCCATCAACAAGGAGATTTTTCAGACAAGTAAACTCGGCCTTAGGAACACATGTTCAGGACTTTTGTTCAGACTTTAAGCAAATTAAGGTCAGTGACTTTAATCCCTTCCATTGTGATTGCCTTGTGCACTAGGAATGCAATAGGATAGAACAGGAATGAATGAAAAACTCATTTAGCTGCAACTCAGATTCATTCATTCCATCCTGAAAAATGCACCTTTTACTTACGCTCATCTAGTCCAAATGCATCTCATATCATACTTTTTTTCCTCTTATATTTCTCTTTTTTAGGCCTTTGCTTCCATTGAGTGTAAGTAGTCTAGTTCATTGGCTGCTTTAAATCAATTTAATTCAATTAACATCAATGGGGCTGCATCAGCCCCCACCTCATCACGGCTGGCAGTGCCCTCTTCTCCCTGTCACTGAGTCCTTTGCTGGGAAGTAAACTGGTAGGACTCTGTATCTTGCCTCCAGTACTGAGGTACTGCTCAGCTGCTTTCAGCTCGTCATCCATAAAATCCCCATTTTTAAAAATTTCAATCCTTTCTCTTCTTTTATATTATTTAGAACTCAGTCTGGTACATACCAATGTCTTTTGCTTTGATAGAACAATGTCACACACCCCCCATCTTATCTACTCAACACACATGTGCCAAAGAACACCGTCTCATTCATCATTCTGACCAACTCACCTTTCCTTCTCCGAGTACTTCCCCCCAACTCCTCCTCTAATACATAAAACTGAAAATGGTTTTTTGAGAAGGAAAATTCTTTTCCTTTCAAAGACCAGAACTGAATACCTTTGCACTGATCACATATTTTCTTATGTTGTAAAGCCTTAAATTAGAATGAAACCTCCTCTGAGAAGATACAGTGCCTTATTATGTATTGCAGCATAACAAGTTTCTAAACAAAATTGCATCTGCTGGAAGCCGCTGCAATTCTGACTGCCCTTAGACAGCAACAGATAAAAATGACAGCTTGAACTTTGTTGTTTCTGTGGAGATTAATCCACCTGTGGCAATGCAGAAAGGTGGCTGTCCCCAGCCTACACTGGGTCACTTCACTGAGTGAAAAGGCAGGAGGGTTGGATTTTCCTGTGTTCCACTTAATGGGAAGTTACAATCCCTCTTTGGATTTGCTTTCTTACTGTCTCCACTGGACCTTTACAAACTGGGGAAGATTGAAATTTTCTGAAGTTCATAATCAGAAATCAGAAAATAATCATAATCAGAAAATACCAATTCACAGCAACTGCAATTTCTCATGAAAATGTAGCGGTTCGAGGGCCATGTTCATTGGGGTCAGGATGCAGCTTCCATGCCAGACAGCCAGAGAAGAGCTCCGTACAGCAGGAGGTGTCCTCAGCCACAGCTGATGGACTGTTTGAATCCTTGTTTTTGCCCACCCTGTGACTTCCACAGTCCAAGTGAATGGCAAAGTTCTCAAGAGAGCTATTTTTCACAATATATAAACAAAAGTAAATATTTAGGGTTTATTCCAACATAGGGAAAAAAAAAAAAGTGAATCCTCAAAGGTTTCTTTCATGTAGTCTTTTGTTTTAAACAGCTACGGATTTGCTGTGGCTTTGAAAGCCCTCTGAATAGATATGGTACCATTTGAGTAGGAAAATAAGAAGGGGGAGAACCTGTTTATGTTTATTCTTCACACAGCTTTGAGAAGAATTCAGGTATCTTTTTTCAGTTTTCTATTGCAGATTTCTATGCTGTCAGCAGGACTTGGCAAAGCTGCTGTTAATGTTTGCATCATGGAACAAGTGCTAGTGGTCTGCCTCAGATGCAGGATACCTGTTCTATCCCCCTGGGCCACATTTCCCAGGTTTTATAGGTATTCCCTGAACTTTACAACAGCACACTGCTAGCTGACCCATGGCAAATTTAATCACAAGAGTTTTGCAGTATTTGAGCTTAAGAATTACTTACAAACTTTTCATTATCATATGCCTCAGTAAGCCAATTTGAAAAGCACTACTCAAGGAATGTCTTTATTCTGACATAGGCACTCTGGCTTACATGCTTAACATAGAATACAGTTCTGCAAGTGAGCTACTATGAAGTCTTTGGGAAGAAAGACTTTTTGCTTGCGTTGGCACAAGACTGGCTTTTTCTTGTATTGAAAATGGGTGCAGCTCACTACACTCAGCTGCTAAATGAACAACCCAAAAGTACTCATTTTTTTCCCCAAGACAAATTATATTGTTATCAACAAAATACTCAGTCTGAAAGGAAGTGGTCCAAAAGTCACAGACTAGTCTGTAGTCTGGAGACCTGAGTCTGAAATAAGTGTAGAAGTTGTGATGGTATTTATGTTTAGGAGTCTGATCCTTTTAAGTCACCTTTGAGGTCACCTGATTACTTAAGTCACCTGATCACTTGATTGTTCATATCTATTTTTATTAGACATCACACAAAGTGATCTCAGAAGATACCAATTCTGCAGGAGCAGAGTCCTCCTCCAAACTTCAATAGGTCTCTAGGACACAAAAAGGCTAGAAGCTTTTTGATAAAAATATCTGTGTTTTCCACTGGTTTTCCATTATCCCCCAGTGTCTGTGATCTGTAACAGCTTTCCATGAGAAAGGAGGCTGTTACTCCTGTTTTTCTGAGGCTGTGCTGTGAGCCATTGTAAAGGAGATCTGGGGGTCCACATTAATGGTTTTAATGCCTGAAGGTTGTCACATGGATATTGCTCGACTCTGTAGGAATCCATTCTGTCTTAAGTGGCCCTAATGAAACATCATAGAATGAAGATTTTAGAGATGGATACAGTGAAGAAAATGGTTCTAGAGCAGAGGAGCATTGCCTTGATCCAGTGGGAAAATACAGGGGAAAATAGAGGGGATCACCCATCACATGAGTTTCTAGCTGAACAGTTGAATTTATCAAAATAACATATGTTAAAATGTCTGATAAAAACAATTTACAGATAACCTGAAAGAACAAAACCAAATTATTCATCAAGAAACTTGCCACATCCTCAGTTTTCCGTTATACATAGTGCTTTCATAACCAGTTTCACAGGGTTTGTCATTGTTAAATTGGTTTTGTCTAGATTTGTTTTGAAGTTTCTAAATTGTGTGGGTTTATTTTATTACTGTGAGTGTCAGAGGAAACTCACATTCTCATGTTATTCATAATGTGGAAAAATCTGCAGGACCATCTCAATTCAAGCCCCCAGAAACTCCCAATTCCATATGAATATGAGGTTATTAATTCTAGGTAAAACATAGCACTTCCAGGCAAATCTGCTCCCCTGCTCTGATAAGCATTATCCATTCAAGCTGCCTCACTCAGAGCTTCTTCCTGTTTTGTTATTCACTGAAATTGAAGTTTTACAGTTGGTAGCACAGGTGGTAGGACTTTAAAATTTAAAAAAAAAAAAAAAAACAAAAAAAAAAACCCAAACTAGTCATTTTTTAGAGGGCAAGTGTGAAAAATGTATGCTAATAAGGGCATTTATCATCAAAAAGCACTATTAACTCCTAGAGGTTATCCAAGCAGGCCCTTGAGAGTTCAAAGAAACAGAGAGATTATTAATATTATGATGTTTCCAGCCAAAATGATTGAAATGGTTACTCAGGGATTGAGGAGAAAGCCATTTAAATTGATATTGCTACATCTTATCCAATAAATACTAAAAAAAAAAATTCTGTAGAGACAGTATAATGCAAACATCTTAAAGGGTAGACATCAAATACAGTTTTGTAGCTTGATGCAAAGAGCATGTACATTCAGCTCTTAATTTATTTACTCTTTGTTAGAGCTGTACCACTAACTCATCAGATAAACAAGCTGGTTGGTTGACTTCATCCCACCAGGCAGAGTCAGTTTTTAGCAGGTGTGCCTGAAGGACTCTTCCTTTCTGCTCTTCGAATCATTCTGTAGACGCTAATGAGCATCCCTCTTCAGCTTTAATTATTGGTCCCTGACAAGTCAACATAATAGGAATCAGCTTAACCAAGCATACTCCCCAGTGACATGTTCAATTACTCAGGTTGTACTTCTCTGCAAGAGGTCTGAGGGGTTGCTAATTTAACATTGTCAAAAAAATAAACAGAGGTATTGGTTACAGTTTATCTTTTGACCCTTATGTCACCAAATCTAGCAAGATACATCCTCCTGGAATGGAGTAGATTAAATACTTAAAAATTACTATTCTGGTTTTGCCTTTTTAAATAAAATTAATTACTACCTGCAAAGTGATTTACATCAATCTATGTTTTATGCGGAGAGACACTGATACTTTGACAAGTGTTTGTTGATGTATGATTGTATTTATAAAGCTATTTGGTTTTTCAGTTTTATAAAATACAAAAGTGGTAGTATTTATTCATTCATATTTACTCCAAAAATAAAGTATCAGAATTAGCTGATTTCTATTTTTGGCAAATACAAACAGTTATTTTCCAATACCAGAAATTCAGTGTTAGAAATGTGAGTAGGAAGCCTTTTATTTAGCATGCTCATTATTAAGAAATGAAATGGCTTTTGGAGGTTAAAAAAAAAAAAAAAAAAGAAAAAAGACAGGAACAGGGGCAAAAACAGTCTCTGCAAAAGAATATTTACAAAATCTCTTAAGACTAATTAATTTCACTGGATTTAATTCAAATTTTGTAAAAAATAAATAGCAGTTATATTCAATTTTTAAAAGGCAACTTATTGTTTAATCTGACCTCAACAGGTAACAAGACTTAGAACCCTGGCCAATAGCATTGCCCTCAAGAATTGCATTTCTGGTGACATGAGCAGGGTTATTATCCTTTTGGGCAGCAGAATGGTATTTTCTTGCAAAAAACTATATTGTCAAATATAATAATACAATAATAGCCTTGTCAAATGACCATACTGTCATTCTGAATGTCTCCTAAACATCTACATATAGAAATAAAAGCGAGATTTTCTTTTTAGCTTCGAGTATTTAAGTGGAGAAGGCTGAAATTTTAGAATTGCTTTACAGAATACTTCCAAAGGATGAAAATCTTTAAAAACTCAAATTCATATTGAGACTCAAGAAGAGATATAGCTGTGCTTCTTAAAAATAATCCTATGTTTTGTATGTTTTGTCATTTCTTTTTTTTTTTATTTTCAAAAAGTTAGGAAAGCAGAACACTCCAAGCAAACAGGCAACCAACCCTAAGAAAACAGTAGCAAAGAAAGGAAGTAGAATCCTCACGAGTTTCAATGAAAATAGTCAATATAATTTTGTATTGTTTCCTTTATCAACACATTTCACAAAAAATAAAATCTGAATGTTGCAGTACTGAAACATTGATGAAAAAGTCTCACATTTCCTCATTACAGAAATGACCATCGTGACCAACCTACTGTGCTATTAACCAAACACATACTAAAGCCTAATGCATATGATGATTAAGCAAGCACTCATTTTATAGTAAATATCTATGTAAGCACTTTGGACCACAACTAAGAATTCAGTAAAAACAAGGACAAAGGACTCGGAACATGGGAACTTCATACACAAACCATGGCTTGGGTAGAAGCAAGATCACACCTTGTATCTCTTACTATTTCACATCTATACATTCAACCTCCTCCAACTTTTTGATCTTCTTCCATGTTTGTTCCACTGTTCTTATACAGCAAAATCATATTTGAGTATGACTTCATTTTTATGTTTGGCAACATCCTTCTTAAGAGATCCAAAATTTAGTTCTGCTTATGATCAGTATTATTATTTTTCTTAGCAGAGTTATTAATTGTAATGGCTGATTTTTTTTTTTTTTTTTTTTTTTTTTTTTTTTTTTTTTTTTTTTTTTTTTTTTTTTTTTTTTTTTTTTTTTTTTTTTTTTTTTTTTTTTTTTTTTTTTTTTTTTTTTTTTTTTTTTTTTTTTTTTTTTTTTTTTTTTTTTTTTTTTTTTTTTTTTTTTTTTTTTTTTTTTTTTTTTTTTTTTTTTTTTTTTTTTTTTTTTTTTTTTTTTTTTTTTTTTTTTTTTTTTTTTTTTTTTTTTTTTTTTTTTTTTTTTTTTTTTTTTTTTTTTTTTTTTTTTTTTTTTTTTTTTTTTTTTTTTTTTTTTTTTTTTTTTTTTTTTTTTTTTTTTTTTTTTTTTTTTTTTTTTTTTTTTTTTTTTTTTTTTTTTTTTTTTTTTTTTTTTTTTTTTTTTTTTTTTTTTTTTTTTTTTTTTTTTTTTTTTTTTTTTTTTTTTTTTTTTTTTTTTTTTTTTTTTTTTTTTTTTTTTTTTTTTTTTTTTTTTTTTTTTTTTTTTTTTTTTTTTTTTTTTTTTTTTTTTTTTTTTTTTTTTTTTTTTTTTTTTTTTTTTTTTTTTTTTTTTTTTTTTTTTTTTTTTTTTTTTTTTTTTTTTTGTGGAGGTGTATCTGTAGAAAACACCAGATGTCAGGCTCCATTTCTGGAGCTCACAGTAAGTTCCATGCAATACAGTGGTTCTGGGCAAACAATGAATATACACTGTGATGAACGTACACAACAGCACAGTATAAATACATATAATCAGATCTCATTTCTAGAATTTCTTCACAGATAAAACTAAAACTAAAAAAAAAAAAAAAAACAGAAAATTATAGCCTCTAGAAATAAAAACTTTACTGTGAGTAGTAATTCTTAGCAAGCCCAAAGGGCCCTTAGCAAACAGCAGAGATAAAAGCTTCTGCAGGATCCATAACATGCCCAACAAAGCCATAGCACAGTTATATCAGTGTCTAACAACAGACTGTGAGAGTTCTGCAAACAAACACCATATGGAAGAACAGAAATCTGTTATTTAACCTAAAGCTCTCTAATTGCCTGGGGTTTAGATGAAAAGATCTTCCCAGCATCACAGAAATTATTCTTCTGTTGTCGAGCTTCAGAAGTCCAACCTTAGGCTGCCTTCACTGCCAGTGGGAGGAGGCAATTCAAAACCTAAATATTCTCTGACATCTCCTAGAACCAAGTTCTCTCTTGATTACTCATGTGTTTTGGTATTAGGCAGCTAAAAATGAGGATACGCTGTCAAATGACAGAACACGTTAGATACTTCCATTAGGCAATTAGGCATGTTCCCAGCTAACTAACATTTTGGACAGTTAGGTAAAATTAATCCAATCCTTTATATCAGGTAGGGTAACTTTTTCCTTTTTTTCCTTCCCTTTTTTTTTTTTTTTTTTTTAAGTAAGAAAAAAGGTTTTTTTACCAGCCTGGTGATTGCAGAATACACAAGAGCAGAGCAGAAAGCACACGGCATGTAGGTTGCTTAGGTACCGACACATTACAAAGGAGGCTCTCAGTACGTTTTCTTTATAATCATAAAGAAAATGTCTCCAAATAACTGTCAAGAGTGGGAAGCCTAATCCACAATGACTTAGTCATACTTTCAAATTAAAGGTAGGACGCCACACGGAAAGCAGTAAAAAGAATCACTCTCCTGGTATGTTTTCAGCCTTGGACAAAAAATAACACATCTTTCCAATTTTCAGAACAGGCTGACATGTCCTTAATGATTAGCAATTTTTCTTAATTCTCCACAGTGAGAACAAAGCTACCTAATTAAAAAAAAAAAAAAAAGAAAAGAAAAATAATCTGGGGTAAGATCACTAGATTTATAGCAGTGGAAGAAAAACAATCTTTCATAATATAGTCACTCACTTAATCAACTAAATTAGAGCCAAATATGTCATGGCATCAGCTTGTCACAATCTCTTCCTACCAATGATGCTACATCAGGAAGGTTAATTCTCCCAACAAATCAGACAGACCGGATTCCTGTTTCTTTTGGTGACTTTTATAAGGTTGAAGCAGGTTCTTCAAAGCTGCTGCACTGTGACCTTTTACTTTCAGCAGCTGTCTGAAAAAGGGCTTCAGACAAACAGTTCAGAACCAGGGCATGACATGGAAACAAGACTTCACAGCCTTGGGCTAATGTGGCTCAGTACAGGATAAACAGTTTTTTGTCTATCTTTCAGGGTTTATCTCTTTTATGACTCATGTTGAGTAATTGTTTCCACATCCCTTTCTGTCAGAAGGGACAGGGAACATGCTTGTTCAAGAACAAGAGCTTTACATGGAATTTAGGAGGAACAGGACAAAATCTAGAGCTCTTCCTACTAAGTCTTTGGTTGGATTGGCTTTGTTGTTCTCCCTTTCACCCTGCCCCACATTTTTCAGCCAGCAGTCTAAACTGGTAGCTGACTGTAAAAGAAACAGTGTCTATGAGGGCTCTGAAATTTGCAGTATGGCTGTTGGCAGTGATAAATGAGAGTTATAATTGATATATCTCGTTTCAGTTCACATAAGCAAAATCACACACTGATAACACACAAAGAAAAGGGTGAATGCAATCTCATTCTTCATTCAGCAGATAGCAATCTTATTTAACTTTTGTTATTGAGCATGAAACATAACCTTATCCTGAGAAACATGAATTTAAAATCTTCCCTTCAGAAGTTCTACCAAGAACAAGAGCATTGCACTTACATCATATGAAAACACACCATGAAGTACAATTCAAGAAGCCAGGATACCAATAGGATCTTATTTACATGTTCCACTTCTTTATTATGTATTTACATTATGTACCTAGATTAAATCTTATCTCTTGATTCTATTATCATAATATGCCACTTAAAGAAACAAACAATCTCCACCTCCCAATGGAGGGGGAGGGCAGGGGGGAACACAAAACCACAAGAAAAGCATACCAGCAGCATCAAACCACTCATACTGGAACTACAAGTTCTTCTGGTTCATCAGCCAATACTGAGCTCCATAGCAAAGGCAGATTTGATGATACATAACAATGCTTTGTGTTAGCATGTGAAAGTCAATCACATACCATTTACAGACACAGGCAAAAGGAAACATGGCTCAGGGAAGAGCAAGGCACTCCAGGTGCAGTCCACAAGGCACTTGTGAGGCTGATGCCACAGAACAGCTGTACCCTCACCGCAGGTCCAGCTCAGCCTGTACGGAAATCCCAAATGTCATCTCCCACCAATCGACCTCACTGAAACTCTGCTTTTCTACCCAAGCCACAGCATGGTTTTTGTGGCACTCACGTTCGCATAAAATCTCCTAGAAATGGGGGTGATGAATATGAAGACATTTAGCATTGGGAAGAAGTGTGAGGTCCTTCAGAGAGGAAATGACAGAAGATAGCAACTATCAACATACACAGTTTTCAGTTTATACAGACATAATCACTCTCTCTACACAAGTTAAAAAGCCATGACAAATCTGAGACCTGGAGTAATACTCCTGCTTTTAGTGATTTCTGGAAGAAAAGCAAATCAACCCAGATAAATTGTCACAAGTTACCCTCCCATAGTTCTCTGCTGATTATCACATTTGCCATTATGTTACATGTCCAAACTCAAGATCAGATGCAGCAGAATATAAACTCAATTATCTAGCAATACCTAGTCTGATCCGCCCCAAACACTACTGAGAAGACCAAGTGAATCTAAAATAATCTGGGAAAAAAATTAGCAAGGTGGTGAAGGAAGTGAAAATAGTTATATTTCCACAATCCTAACTATAAGAGCTTTCACTGCATTTAGAGATGGGGAGATATCCTGATCTTTTAGTGAAAAAAATTGAGGAAAGGGAGCTTCCAAAGTAGCCTGACAACTGTTCTGCAATGTACACTCTATGCCCAAACAGGTAAGAGATGTTTGTATGCTATTACTGATTAACTCATACAATATTTCACATGACATTTGCTCAGCTGAAGTGATTTTGGAGCAAATAATTAAGAGAATGTACAAAGCTACAGGAATACAAGAGTAGTAGGTTTAAAAGTCTCAGTCCACATAAAAACAATTCTTTGTATCTACTTTTTTATAATTTTGCCAATTTTTTTCCCAGTCTTTTTCCACATTATAGAACTGGTGGCATATGACATTTAGACAATAATTAATTTTTCAGCTAAGTCCAGCAGGTTTTGGTTACCCAGTTATCCATGGCTAAACTGATGCAATGCAGATGTAGAAGTCAGTCTCTTTAATACCTACTTCATTAACAATAAGCTCTTCAGTGTGAAAGTAGAGGACTCCGCTCCCACATACCTATCCAATAAACCATCATGGATTTTCAGAGCTTTAATATGAACATGGAAATACTATCAGATGTGTTAGGCATGACTTCTTTTCTTGCTACAGTTCTTTTATATATGAGCACTGAGGTACATGGCATCATCAGTTTAATGAAAGACAGGAAGAAACTATTCTATATCAAAGAGTAGTAAGAGAAAAACAAACAAAGTAAGTACATATGGAAATCAAGAGCAGTCATGGCAAATTTTTCTTCTCACAATAGCCAGAAGTACTCCTTTACTTTCCTAAAAGAAAAACCCTATAACAAAAAGACCTAGAGAGCGCCTCATTAAAAATACGGCTTCTTCCTCTTGTTTTCCAGCTGTTACTTTTTCTTTCCTTTTAACAATTTCATATTGGAATACCATCACACTTACACTGCAACAGATCTTGTAGGAACTATTTAAATCTGCTTAGACTTCCACTCTTTTTATAGCTAATCTGGTCAAATGATAAAAAGATAAAACCTGACATGATGTAAAAGAGTGAAAAGCATGGTTGGAGTTAAGCAGCCTGCCTATGGAAAATGCACAGAGAAGATATCTCCTTCCTTTAGCACATACTTGCTTTTGCTAAAACATATTAAATAATTATACAAATAAAATAAGGCTGGCCAGTTTTTGAAACTATAGGCACTTAGTACTGGATAGAGAGTTATCAAATGAATTGAGTAAAGGCCCGTTTGGTTGTTGAAATGGCAAAAAACACATAATGTTTAAAGTTTGTCAGAACTTTCAGTGACTAGCTGAAAGGAAACATTACAAAGCTTATTATACTTCAAAAATATGTCACTGTCAGTATATCTACATTGTTAAGAGACATGTTTACAATAAATAAATAAATTTCATTCCTATGGTACATGTAGGCCTTCAGGAGACCTGCTGCCATGTAGAGATGCAGCTGAGTATTTGTCCTTAAGAGATACAGAATGATCTCCTTTAAATGACTTTAAATTCTAACAGAAATCCAAAAAACAGCATGCAAAGGAAAAGGAAACAGAGCATATATGATGAGGAAAATGCTCAGTGTGACAATCAGCTGACAGACCACAACATCTACCTTCACCTTGAGGGACGTGTAAAGAGAAGTTGGAGTGTGTATACTCAATTTGGAGTTGATCCCTCTACAAACGTCATGCTCAATTGCAGTAGGTATTTATACACATCAGTTTTATACACTGCAATAAGCATGCACTGTACATGTTATTATGCCTGTTCATCACCCTACTCAGCTTTAGAAGTAGTGAACACCTTCTGTGACAGACCAGCTGGATAGACATCCACACAGCCCAACTTAGTGAGAATCTCACAAACTGCAAATAAGAAAAGTGTTCTGTTCATTAAAAGATGAGGCTGGAAGTTTCCCTAAAAAGGTGCATTATGGTTATAAAAGATAATGGCTTCCTTTTTTTGTTGCTTTGGTTTGGCTTGCATTTTTTGGTTTTGGTTTTTCTTTACAGGTGACTTCATTGGCCATCCCTTTATTTCCTACGACAATGCTACAATCCCATCTTCTTTTACTTGTGATAATAAAGTTTGACACAATGATAAAAAATATAGTGTTTCAGAAAAAAATATTCTTATCAAGCTCAGTCTCTCATTTTTAATGTGATGAATGGAACTGAAAGGTAAAGAAAAGCAGCAGTGTAATATAGTTGCAAACTATGCAATTGTAACAATTTTGATGGGTGCTTTCAGGGATGCTGAGATGCTCAGAGGAAAAGTCCTTTTGGAAAGTGTGATTATTTTCATTTACTATCCACAGATAGTAAACTACAAAAATACAGCACAACATTAGGGATGTATTTATGTGCTGGGGAATCCATCCAACTCAAACAGAAGTGTAAAGACTCAGGTGGACCCTTGGCACTGAAATAGTCCAGTGAAACGCTGGCACCAAATGTTTAAGAAAAGACACAATATGGTTAGAAAATGGAACAAATCCAAAGCAACTGTAAAAATATGTGAGAAGATACATAGTTAAATGTACACAGATTATAGGAGCACCATTTTTAAGCAACTATTAAATGCTAAATGCATTAAGCACTGGCACTAAATTCCAGCTGCCCACCATTATGTCTTAATCCAAATAACATTAAGCATCAAAATACATTCATTCTAGGGTCAGTGAGATAAACATGCATACTTACTTAGACTAGTAAGTAATTTTTAATGATTTTGTTACGTTTTTGAGGGCAGACTTTTAAAACAGTAAGTACAGCATTTACTTGGTGTTACTGTATGAAAATGGATGTACCATCTCACATCCTTCCGGTCTCTACCCTTAAGCTGCTGCTGAAGTTCTCAGATACATGTCTGATTTCTTCCCATCTTCTTGAAGGAACTGCATGGGTCTTTGAAATATTAATAGCAACACCCACACACACACCCCAAAAACGGGGTTCTCTGGAATGCTTATACAGTGATAAAAAAGGGGACTTACTAGATTGATTTTGCAGAGACAATACCACAGTTCAGGTCTCAGTGGTGTGGACACCGCCTTGCTGAGCACATCGTGGCTTTTAGTCCTGTCAGTCTCTAAAGCCTGAGCACCACTATGTAGCAGTTCTTAGGAGTGATGAAATCTAGCTATTTCAAACTGTCAAAGGCACTGATTTAAAATATTTGAACACTAAGATTATGGTTTGCTTCACCTAGACCAAAAATTAATTTAAAGTAAGTTCACGTCCCTTGATTTCTGTAAATTCTGATAAAAATCAGTAACAGAGCCTTACTGATTTACTCTTAGAATTTATTTTTTTTTTAATATCAGTAAATGCAATGCAAATTTAGTGGTTGCTCATGGTTAGATAATATTGGGTACTTTGAAAACATACTGAAACCTAAGCTTTGGGGAAGCAGACAGGGCAGGGGAAGAAGGAATGTCATCAATTTAAATACTCTGTGGATATGCACAGTACAGACATTCTGAGACCTCCAAGCTGTCCTTTCTTTGCTTACCCATTAAATTGAATTTCTTACAGACAGCTCATACTTTTATTAGCAAGTATTACTACTTGCACCCATTCATGAATGATGTGCACCAGAGAGAACCTGCTGAGTTGTCTCTCTTCTTTTGGTTTGGTAGTCTCTTTGCCTTTAGAGAAATGAATGAATGGCCTTAGGTGGGTGAATTTTTTGGGTCTAAAAGTCCAGGTGATTTCAAAGCACATACTGAAACCACAGAGATTGTGGATGATCCACCAAGAAGCTCTGGCCAGATCAGACCCTGTCACACCCTGCATATTAAACAGTAAAAATAAACTGTCTTCTGACCAGTATGGCAGTAAGGAAAAAGGAATTTAAAAAATAAAAATAAAAATTTGAAGACAAAAATAACCCCTCCTATTCCTTAGGAAAAAACTACCCAAAAGACTTGGCTGACATAAGAAGGCAAAAGAGCATTTCCTGCACAGACTTCATAAACCACAGTGGAATATAAAAGAAACTTGTTTCTAACATATTCCCTAAAGCTCATCACCAGACCCAACATTAAGGGACCAGTAAGCGACCAAGTTAATGATTTTGCTTAGTTGCAGCATAACATCTACAGGATGTTGACAATATTGCACTATTTATCTTTAGTCACAGTGCTGAGTTGTTCTTTAGGCTCAGAATAGAAAACATTACAGATACTGAGCAAGGTTCGACTGAGGTCTTAAATGCCGTCATGCCATGATGAATTCCATGGTCTGTGGCATTGCTTTACAATCCAGCTCAGAGGGGAACAAATCCCTGGTTGAGACTTCATAAATACCACTGTTAAAGAAAATGGCTTTAAAATTCTCTACTAACATTAGGCAGCACTGGAATTAACACCCCTCTTAATTTTAGACTATGTCCTGCAGCCTTCAGATGAACTGTGTTTTACACCAAAGGAACTCCCATCTAACGCAAAACAATGTGATCATGGGTCAGCATGGTGAATCTGAACCTTCCACTCCAACCATATTCCTTCTCCTGTGTCAATCTTCAGGTGAATCCTAATTCTGCTCTGTGCTGAAAACGACCAGCAGCAATGTCCTGAGGTGACAGCTGTCAATAGCAAAGCTCTCACACCAGTCACCACCGCTAATTAGTAGCTCTTCTCTGGACTGTTGATGTATTGAAGTTCAACAGTCGTGACTGGCTTGTTAACAGCTATGAAATCTCAAGCTGGCAACAGAAAATGATTCATTGCAAGGGTGATGAATAAGTTTTAGTGAATTGCACATTAGCATTTTCTTTCCTCATTCCTCTCCTTTTCTTTATATAGCAGAATCATTTATATATCAGTATCCTTTATCATATACATTTTATGCACTTTAAATTCCTATTTACTGCAGGTGTTTTATAGTAACAGTATTACTGGACTTATTGAACAGTTTACTTCAATACTAAAAAAATTAAGAGCAAGAATTGTATTACTTTTACAATAGCATAGTGGGGGAAAAACACGAAAATTCTGAAACTGCTGTAACCAATTTGATTGGTAAGTTTTACTCCCTTGAAAAACTTGACCTGAAAATTTTTCAAGCCACTCCACCTATAAAAAAGATATTGACACATATATGATGATGTTTAACACCACAGTCTCACAACACGAGATCTTTATTAGACAAATGAATTGATATGTATGGCAACTGTGATCTGCTGAAGGACAGGAAAGAACAGAACCCCATTTATCCACTGAAGAAGCTCTTTTCTAGTGCTTAACCCCGGTCCATCCTAAACCACTGAGATAACAGCACTAATAGTCACAATTTCACCAGAGACTACAGCTCATTCCAAGCAGGTTTCCAAAGTCCACCTTGGCAGCAGCTTGCATTCAGGAACAAATACTCTCAGCTTTGGAAAGGTAGTCAAGTTGGACATCAAATACTGCATTAATTAGTTGATCAGTGAGTAAATAAGACAATTTTCATCTGCAGTTTTGCTGCTGTGGTCAGCAAAACACTTTCAATTATTCGATCTATTGTAAACAAGCAGGCTTACTGTTCCTCAGAACTGTGTTAGTTTTAATTAAAATTTATACTATTGTTCCAAGAACTATATACTCTCTAACTTTGCAGGAGCAAATGAGGGAAATGGTGGTGAGGAGGGGTCGAGGCATTAATGCATTTTTGTATTATTAAGAATTAATCAGGTAGTTGTAAAAGATACAGAAGCAGAAAAGGAGAAACTGTGGGGAGGGGGAGAAAGAGAAATTGGAGGGACAGAAAACAATGAAAGCCCTCTCCCTACATAGAAACACAACAAGGAAAACAAACAGGGGTCTCCAGAAGGGAAGTAAAGCTAATCAAGGCAGTGATGAAAGAGCTATATAAAGGGCAAATATACCAGCGTCAGATAATACAATGGCAATTAGCCAACAGTTTAAAGATAAAAGTCTCACATCAAAAGGAAAATGATTTAAAAAACATACATTATCTTGCTTCCCAGCCCTCCAGCAGCCAGGGCACTGACGCTGCAGCAAGATCCTGGTGGCGGGATACAGTTCAGTGGGGCCATTTACATCTTAATATAAGAAGATTTGGGGTCCGAGCTAATCAATTATGCAAGCGAGAAAACCCATGTTATTATACACTGCAGCTAGCTTAGATTCAGGAGGCATTCAGAGCAAATATCATCAAGACAACTGTGTACCTCATGGGGAGAGTCTGACAACACAATTCTGCAACTTCATTTCAAATCCAATTCTACTTCCCATTTTAAAAATACCAGGTGGCAAAGGACAACCAAGTCATAAGCAGGCAGTCTGAAGTGGCACAGGAAAATAACTTTGTCATTTTCTGCTTTTGACTGCCAAATCATAATGCTTAAATTCTCCCTCACTGCAAGGATACATTTTTTTGATGATGATTCTGATAACCATTAGGAAAATTTATATCTCAAAAGCCTGGAGCAACACACTAGATTTCAAGATTATTTCATGCTTAGAAGTTGTTTAACAAAATGCAAAGTGGTCTTGAAAACATTGTAACTAAACTTTTACTGGAATCCACCAAGATAAGCACTTTATTTTTAAATGTATAATCAAAGCACAGAAAGAAAAGATGAAAACACACATAAAGCAAATCCTCATGATTCAACACCAACTCACATTAGGTTTTTCAGGAACGTAAGACAACTGACAGAGTCTCCTCTGATTTCTGCATTTCACTCACTGGCTCAACTTCAGATTGTACTTCCCTGTCAAGGTTCATGCAGATAATTAGTATTAAGGAAATAATGGCCTTCAAAGTCTGTGTTTATTATTGTTGTATTCCAACTAAACATAACACTTGGCAAAAGCAGAGGATTTTCCCTCTTCCTTGCAGCATTTTTCCTCCTTCTGGTCCCCTTCTCTCCCTCCAAAATCTTCAAACCAGATTCTGGTCAGTGGAGCCATTAAATAAGTCACAGCAAGTCTCTGCGCAATGTTTCCCTTCTGAAGAAACTCAATTGCCCTGCCTGCTTAGCTGGAAAAGCATCTTTTTGTCCCTCGCTGCAGGTGCTGCATTGCTTCTTGGTTTTGTGCAGCCAAAGTCCCCACTTCCTTTGAGCAATATTGATGCCATTTACTGTCATACTCTGACAACCTGGGTGACTTGTCAAAATGTATTCTAGCAGCCCCAGCGTCAAACCCAAAATGTTTATGGAAAACTCCATGGAACTACTTCCCATGAATGAAAGAGTTAATCCAAAAGACCTCTACTAAAGTACAACTGCAATTAATGTGAAGGATGTTAACAAAAACAGAAGAGTACGGATGTTGAATTTTAAATCTATTTGGAAGCAACCCACTTTAACACAGTATGGAAGAACGGCAAAGAGGTTCCAATGAGCTTTTCATGTACCAAGCCCTGAGGTGGTAAGATCACTTATTATTTCCATTTCCAAGGATGTAACTTTTTTAAAAAACTCAAAACAAGAAAACAAAGCAAAACAAAAAACAAAAAACAAAACAACAAAACCAACCAAACAAAAAAAAATAAAGATAAATAAATATTTAAAAAAAACAAACCCACAACTGTAAAGAAGGGAGGATATGTTCCTTATGAAAAAGGGAGGGTTGCATATCTTATTTGCTTTCCTATGACACTGCTGACATCAACAGCCAAAGCATGACTACATGCAAGTGTTTTGGTGTGTTTCATTTCTTCTCCATTAGTTTTATAAGATTGGCTAGGATTTACATGAAAGGTTGTTGATTACCTAAGGCAAATAACACGATCAAATAGATTAAATTAAAAGCAACCAGCCTCAACAAGCAAGACACAGAAGGCAGATTCTGTGAATGACATACTCTGTGCTCTACCTGCAGACTGTAAATCATCACAGGCTCACTTGACAGCGCCAGGCATAGGCAGAGCAGCACTAAAACATCACGAGCCCTAAACACTGGGGTTTTTTCCAAACAATTACACTGCTGCAAGTGGAGAGTGAGGGTGTTTTTTTGCATGAGTCCCCCCACCCCCATCCCCCTCTTTCATATTCAAACACTTGGGGCAAGGCAATTTGACACTGGTTTCTGTAACAAACCTGGTCAGGCAGGATTTCTCACACACCCTGCACAAAAGGCTAACCTCTCACAAAGTACTTATTGGAGATTTACGTCAAGGTTGAGTGAACTGCAGCCAGGGAACTGAGCTCAAAACACTGTGTGAAAGGCTCTGGTGCTAATCACTAAACCAGTGGGTTAGCTGGAGAGGAACTGGGGAGGGGGGAAAAAGAAACAAATGAAAAACAATCTTTGCAGTATATAATTTCCAATATTTGGCTAAAATAATACCAGGGGAAAAAAATAACTTGCAACTGAAAATTTTCTCTAATTATCAAAATACTGAAATAGCTATACTGAAAGGAAAAATCAGCTTCTACATTCACTTTTATTTCATATTTTCAATGATATATTAAAGGATGACTAGGTGATTCATCTTAGTTGTTGCTGCAGAAAGAATCACAGATTTGTATACCACTGTCAGAGGTGAACACTATTAGATAAGCAGCCATATAAAGTGACTGACAAGCAGTGACAGACCTTGTCCAGGCTATGATAGCAGGGCCTTGTTAGAACACATTAACTGACTTGTTCTGCCCATCCAGCACAGACATACCACGCTCTTGTGTCTAAGTGTAAACTAATGCACTAACAGCTGACACCACCCACTGCCTTGTGTTCACCGCATTCGAAAACCCAGCCAACCTTTTCTATCACTGTATCTTTACAGTCTAGGTTCAATGTGTTCTTTACAATTAAAACAGTGTATTACATAACTGGTTTAGCTGAAATGAACTTGAAGGGGAACTCAGGTGTTCCCAAGGCATGTTCTTTGGTCACCATTTATCCAAAAGTTATGTTACCTTCATGATAAAACCCTTTTTCTCATCTGAATCGTGGAAGAAATTTGGGAATTCCTTAATAAAATAGGATAAGAAGGAATATTCTAGACAGTAAGTTGACTTTTCATCCTAAATGCTGCAAGTTCTACAGTAAAGCTGTATTGAGATTCACACATTACAATTTTTGTGAGCTATACACAGCCCATGTCCTTCTGAGAGGTCACAGCAGGCAGACCTCTGACCCAGCAAAAAGCCCAGTTGTTCTCTCTGCAAGTTTACAACGGATGGAAAGACAAATCTTATTTCCACTCTGATATACTGCCGCACTAAATTTGACCTACTATTTGTTTTGTAAATGTTTTAACATATTGTTAAAAATGCCATTATTTCATCAAACAGTGCATTTCTCTATTATGCAGACATTGTATATGAATTTAATTGATCCAGTTGCTCAAGTAACTTTATTCCCCCTAATCTGTCCTCACATTGCAGTACAAAGGCAACAAGCCCTGGCATAGCAGCTTTTCAGCTTACCACAAACTCCAGGAGAGAAAGGTAACTACTACCTCAGATAAGGAGTAGTCATCAATCTTTTAAAAAAAAAAAAAAAAAAAACAGAAAAATCCACACACAAATTAATGTATTATTTAAGAAATCAAAGTTACCTTTTTGTAACTGCTGTTATAAAGACGGAAATGTTAAGAAAGACTTTCTTCATATTGCTGCAAGAATCCCAGCTGCTGAGCACTTACTGTTGCCCTGTAAAATTGGGGTGGAGAAATTCCCTGCTGCAATAAAAATACCCATAAACCCATAAAGAAGAGACACATCAGTTCCCTTAAAGAAAAAAACTATACCATTAGGACAGCCTTTCATCCTTAGTGTGTCTTAAGGGCTTAAGACACACTTTGCTGCCTAAATATAATCAGCAACATTACCACACTAATACCCTCAGCAAGTTTTAAAGTGACATATGACCAAAGAATTTTGTCAGCGTTTGTTAGTTGTGTTGGGAAACAGAAAAGAACATATTGCAAGGCAGAGTTATTGCAGATTGTTCTGTGGTGAAGAGGTTAAATCAACTTTTACATAGCAGTCAATCATACAATCCAAGAATAAAATAATTTTGAAATATACAAAAATTACCATCTGTGCATATCTGGACAACTTAACATGATGGGGTCCTATTGGAGATGGTGATCCTTTCCCACATAACTGGGTTCTTTTTAGTATTATGAGGGTTCTGCTCCATTACTTGCTTGCAGTTTTTTTAGTTCATGGACTTCTCACGACCATGAATCAATCCTCAATGCCTCTACTTTGCATGCACAGCTCTGCAGGCTTGACTGGCACAGCACCTATCACAATATACTTGACAGCTCTCCTTTGTAAAAACCCTGCCTGTTTGCTAATGCCTGGTGCAGAATGAAGACAAGACACTTCTTTTGTAAGCACCTCAAAACACAGGTGGTTTTGTTCGTTTAGTCTTGGAATGATTGGTGCTTGGGGGCTGGATAAACTTAGGAGATCTTCAACAGAAAGTAGTGTAGAAAGGTGTTACGCACTTGTAACAGAGGATTTAGGAGAGTCTGTAATGGGCACTACAGGCTGGCCTCTCATTTTTCTTGAATCATCTTCAGGCAAACTTTGACATTTTGTAGAATTAACTCACTCAAAAACAGTTTTTTGTATTAGCATACCTGAGTGTAAAATTATCTAGAGCAACTTGGACTGGCATATTTGAATTTACTCACCTGCTTTTTGCCTGTAGGACACCAGATTTCCCCCAAATGTAACACACAGAGAATTACAGGCGTTCATTAATACCACTGATCTTCAGTCACCTAATTTACAGGCCTCAATTAAGACAAGTAATCTGTTCAGGCTTCCTAAATTGTCAGTCAAGGTAAAGAGAAATTATTTGAGAAGGCAGATGTGCTGTTGTTTTGATTTGCATTCCAGAAGTACCTCTCTTTATTCACTGTGGAAGGAGCTTAAGAAAACTACTTTTCTTAGGTATCTCATTTAGGTTCCTATTAGGTGATAGAAAGATTCCTGTATTCTCATACCTCCAGCTCAAAAATTTTGCATTCTTGCCTCCACTTTGTACATAAGAAAGGTTACTGACTCATAAGAACCCAGTTATGGAGCTATTTTTTTCCTTTCTCTTTGAAGAGCTCTGGTTTTTTCAGTATTCATCTATGCACATCACTTAATCATTTAATCCAGCTAGTAAGACTACACAAACCTGGTTCCAAAATTCAAAATTAAGAGGATATACTATGCACAAAGTTTGCAGAAATTCATCCTATGTATCCCAACAACTGCAAGGTGCAGGTCATCTAAATGAGGTGATGAAAAATGAAAATGAAATGGGGATGAAAATGAATGGGGAAACCCACACACAATGCTGACCCTACTGAAAATGGTAGAGGAGCAGGAGCTCAATCAAGACATGGCTTAGTAAATCAGTGAAAGGCCTCTAAGATTTAAATATACTGTTCAATTCCCAATCCAGATGCTTGGGTTCCTACTTATGCTAAGCATATATGATTTGCACAGCCCTTACATACAAGAGAACCACTTTCACGTGTACACAAGGGAAAAATTGTTTAACAGCTGGTAACAATGCACACTTTACTCCCATGAAATACACTATGCAGTGGCCTTTTATCGATGTTCTATTCATATAACCTGTGAGATACATCAAAGTACCTGACCCAGGAAGATCATTCCTACCAGTGATAGTCAGAAAAAAAATGATAAATTGTTTTCCAGTTTTTGAATTCTGTAATGGTGCTCCATGTCTTTGTTTCTCAGTTGCTGTTTCAAATAAACACTGCAGAATGTTTAATAGGAACCACCAAGAACATTAGGTCAGAGTTTGGATTTCTGGATTGAAACATCTGACAAATGTATAAAGGGCAGAAAAATCACTGATAATCACTTAAGGACTCCAATAACTTAAACTGGATGCTAGCAGAATATTTACTGCACTTTGGGATGGATTTTGCAGAATCAAAAGGAACAAAGGCATGTACACCACAAATGAGAGGTATAAATAGAGAAATAAAGCACTAAAGGCTAGTTTGAGATGCCAAAGATCTTATTGTAAAACTTTGGACAAAGCTTCTTGGGCCACTTTACCTAGTTAATTCTTTGATTTCTCAAAGACAGGCTTTCTCTTCAGATCCCTTATTCCCTTATCTGTCCTGGCTCTTGTAGGCTGGGTCTTCCTGACTTTTTAGTAGTTTGCCCAAGCAAGAGGATACACTCATTTTTCATACATACACATGCCTCATGTACTGAAGGAATTATCCCCAGTTTTATCCAAGTAAGATCTTTAAGTTTTCCTTTCCATCACACTGCCTTTTTCTACTTCACAAATGCCCTTTCATTCCCTCTGATTTTACTTTTATCTTACAAAGCCATCAGTCTAGCACGTCTATACATATATTTACAGAGAATGACTATGACTTTGCTCTACACAAGGACTGACTAGTACTGAAAATACAGCTTTCATCTTCAACAGCCTTACACTATTCCTATTTTTAAAAAATGACACTCTAGAGATATAGACACTTACATAAATCAAGCAAACAAAAAAAAAAGCTATTAATAAATAAATAATTATTCCATAAAATAATGTCATAAGTTTTTGCTAAACCTCCCCCTTGCCTTCTTGATTAAAACCATATTAGTATTTCTCATTAACTGACAAATTACATTTTAGAGACAGAGGATCATTAACTGCAGATATGCCAAAATTTTGCTTCCTACCTCCAGTATAAGGCTGCCATTCGGACAAAGCAGAAGCAGGCACTCCTTTTATTTTTATCACCTCCTGTAATTGCCGTGTGGTGGTGTAAATGTCTAGGCCTCCTTCATAGTTACGGGAGATAAAGCCAATATAATGAATGGCCAACAAATATACAGTTCTCTGACTATATAGAAATATTTATCTTGGATTTGGTAACTCACTTTTTGTACTTCACAACTGTGTTGCTTAAATTTGCATTGGCTCCAAGAATCCTAGACAGATAACTCAGGCACAGACACTTCCATCATAATTAGATGAGACAAGTCCCGCCCTGAAAGTCCATGGGATGGGGTAACTTCAGAAAGGTTGTTTTTCCCTAAGATCTAGGGATCATTTCCTAGAGTAGGAGTCATAGCTAATGTGAAAACTCTCATTTATTTCACTGAAATCAGGTCCAGGTCAAATGGAGCAATAAAATAATATGGGGCAATAGGCTCAAAGAGAAACCACTGCTTTTTAACCTGGAGACTCTGGAATGACACCTGCATGCCACACGGGAAAAAAGGAAGGGCTTTTCTGTAATATTTAAATGGCAGAGTGATTGAAAATTACATTCAAAGCTAATGCCTTGTTTCAGTTTAAGGACTACAAATTTATTCTGCCTTTTTATTTAGTTAAAATGTTCTATGCTTGAAAGCAAGTGTCTGGATGTCTGAACACTACAGCAGATTTCATGTTCTGAACTTGTACATTAGCCTTTCTAAATTCATATTCCAGCTTAAATTTTGATGTATGCCAAACACAAGGTGTTAGGCACACTCAGTGCAGTTCTCTGCATGCACACAACCCTGTTCTGGCTTTTACCTTCCAACAGCAAACCTGCCATCTGCAATGAAAGCCCTGTCTTGTAAATGCAATTTATAGATCCTGGGCCATGTTCAGACAGCTTCCTTAGAGGACTCCATCTGTTTTGAAGCTCTGATATGCCTTTTTTCCCTGCTCCTATCATTACATTCTTTTTCCCATCAACTTCATAAACTCTCTTAACATGTCCTTTCTATCCCTTTTATAGTCCTAATGTCACAGAGCCCTCGAAGTTATCAAATGATGGTAATGTTGGTTAAAAAATGTCAACATTCACACAGAAAAATAAAAAAAGGTCATTCACTTTCCTTGCCATTTACAAAGCCAAATCAAATGTTGGTCTTAAAGAATCTAATTTAGTATTTCAAAAAGAATGGGACAGTTTTTTGTTGTTTTTTTTTTACGGGTTTGCACTGGCACAATGTCATCATAGTTCAGGCATTTTTGCTCCCAGTGTTATTAATGAAGGGTAACTTGCATCTCTCAAGAGTTTCTCTTAGAAAAGGATGAGGAAGGCTAACATTCTGCATGTACTATCAAGACAGTGAAATAGCTATGCTGGTCATGGTAAAGTTCTCCAGAACATCCTAATGGAGGAGAAAAGGCATACATTTTGATTTTCCCTTTGGAAATACCGTTTATTTTAATATGTTTCCATATCTAAAAGTTCATATAAAAATAATACTATCGGGTGGTTATATAGATGAGTTTTTTCAAGTCAGCAAGTTTGTATAAGACTTCTAATTTTGATGATACAAATTTATAAAGTGTATTTATAATTTTGTCCATTATTTAAACAGTTCAGAAAGAAGAAATGGAAGGCTGAAATGTTTGATCACTCATTGACAACTATTGAAAACAACCCTCATTTTACAACTGGGACAGAACTTAGAAACCAAGAGCAGTGGAAACACTTTAGACAACAGCAAGATATTGAATACAGTTCAATTTAAAAAAATCCTACAGAAAAATCCATACTCTTTTATAATTCTGTCCTGACTACGGACACTATCAGTACTTTGACAACTTGGCTGGTCTCCAGATGCAGTCTTCCTCATTTAGCAGCAAAACAGAGCAGTAGCAGCAGCACAAATATTCAGAGAAGGCACTGGTAAGCACATTCAAAAAAAGGTGGCATGTAATTTCTATTGAGACACTTGAAGAACAAGTGTGAAGTGGACTTAAGTGCTAAAGGTCACCTGAATCCACTGACAGCAATCTAGTCTGCAAATATGTCAGACATTAGGTAGATGTTCCTCCATGTAAAAATGGCTTTTACATCTACAGAAGGATCACAGAGCCTTCACCTGACAGCGATGAATTCACCCTTTAAAAATGCAAAAATAAATAGAACTTACTTTCCAGGATTCATTGAACCAATGCTGAACAGGATCATCAAGAGGATAAGATTAAAGTGGAGAAAGCACAAGCCCTCCCAAATATCATTCCTGTTGTTGCTGTTTCCACTACCTGCATGTGTCTCTACAGCCTCTTACCTGAACTATGTAGGTTCACTCATATAAATACAGCATATGCTACATATCTATAGTCAGGGGGTTTGTATAACAAACATATGGGTGTATTCTAGGCTTATACAGAGCTGGGAATACCACATTGTCATGCCTTTGCACAGTACAAAGAGAAACTTAAGACCAAGAGGAATTGGTCAGGCTGAAATATCCTTTCTGACATTTCACAAAGGGTAAATGCAACTGTTAAGTTTTTCTTTCTCCATCTAGAGAGCTATTATAAATTTATTTGAGAAGGCATGGACTAATCTCTTGCATACACCCTCAATTCAATCCATCCCCTCTCTCCTTTGACACTGACTATGGACTTTGTAGTCATTTCACTAAGTTTACATTTTTTCTCAGTTATTTCTAACAAACCACACTTACATGGCAGGGAGATGAAAGGTTGAGCTAGATTCTCAGGGCTCATGAGTAAAGTCCCTAACAAGGCACAGCTGATCTACAGACAGACAGACAAAGATATCAACCATGTGTTGAAAACAAACAGTTGCAGTCAATTCTCTTGTGCGAGGAAGGGCAGAATAGTGTGCTGGCAATATCTGAGCAGTGACAATGATGCTGCCACTTCTCTGGACCTGCGTTAGTCCGGTGATGTGAGAATGTTGTCTATTACAGTCAAGTTCTCATGTCTCTCTGCTGTTCTCACCATCTCGACCTGACATGAATGGTTTTGAAACCATTTGTTCTTGTCAGAAGTGTGATAGCATCACAGTAAGGCAAACTGGTCTGGAAAATAACAGCTCCTAGAAACAAGAGATATGTCTATAGTAGACATACAAAATTTCAGCTATTTTTATAGACCTTTCTGTTTCTGAACCACCTCATATCCAGTATTTCCAAAACAACTTGCTAATATTCATAAATCTCAGTGTTTTTTTGGAAGGTACTACATAATAAAAGTTTTTATCTACAGAAGTGCAAAATACATTTTAATCTCAAATCATACAGCTAAAGAGGAGGGTCTTGGCTCCTCCTACACCATCAATCATCCCCTCACCTCCTGCTGAGACAGGCTAACAAGCTACATCATGGATTTACAAACATTAATCTGTGAAGAGATTAATTTTATTTAATACCCTGAGGTGAATATCCTCATCAACAGTTTCTGGTAGGTAACACCAGACTAAATATCTGATATCCTCCTGATTATTGTGAAGCAGTATTTCCTTAGCAGTAATTTGACTCTGTTGTTGCAGTCAACATACTATAAACGTCAGTATTTTATAAACTCTACTGTATGTTTCAAAGCATTTTATAACCACTGCAATTGTCAGGTATTACACAGTAAGTCCTATTAAAAAGAAAAAAAAACCAAAAAAACAACTTTGAAAGGACAAAAACACTTTGGATATATACTTCCCAATGTGCATTGTAAATATTAACATTTACAAGCAGGAAAATGTTTTCAATTAAATGAAAGCAGAACAAAAACCAGTGGATCCATCAGATGCAGAGCAGATCTAGAATAAATGTTGGAATATGGCATAGAAACATCATACAGGAACAGACTTCACATACTGGATGCACCTCAAGCCATAAAAAACAGAAGTGAGCTGTTTTGCAAGCAGCAAACCATACAGTAATGCTACTATAAGCGGTTGTACTTGTGCCTCAAGACCTTCCATAAGCCCTCACAGGAGCATTTACTTGAGCCCTTCCTTCGTCAATACTGTCTGAATTTTCGTTTTACTTTGTGGACTTCTTGATGTCACAGCTACCAGTTCCTGCAACAAATGTCTATTGGTTAAGATGTTCCTATGGTATCAATAACTCTCTGCAAACATCAATTCCAAATGTAAAATGGTAAGTAACTCTAGGTGAAAGATTTGTTATTTACATAACTGTTTTGCTTTTTTCAAATGAACCCATGCATAATGACACTGAGAAAAGAGAAGGTTTGTGCACTGTTCATAGATTTTGCAGGTCATTATAAGGAAGACCAATTTTAAGAAAAACAAAGGTATTTACAAAAGAGAAAACAGTATATTGGACAATTAGTGATTTTGCATATTACATTCACTTAAAGCACATATAGAAATACTTCAGTACATTCTGGCAATTAATAATCCAACTGCAGCAGAAAAAATGGGCTTATCTTATTAAAGAAAATCAACAGTTCAGTAGTAATTTTTATGAAGACAATTCACGTTTAAAAACGTACCTTGTGAATATTTTAGCACTATCTGTTCAAAACAGATTAATGACATCAATGAAAAATAAAGTACTTGTCAATATGAAAAAAGTTACAGAGAACTAGGGCTGAAAGGAGTATTTATTATTATTCAAATAATCAAGGTTCCATGTATCTAAGCACTGATTGAGACTGTATTTTATTACCATGAAGGCAGTATGCCTACTGAGAAGATACTCCTTTTTGTACTTCTTATATCTCTTTTAAACAGAGAAGCTCTAAATGCTTCATTAAAATGGATAAACCTACAGGAAGCATTAACTAGAAGAACAAATACATAAATTTCCATTATGGACTTACTATTATTATTTCCAGAGATAACCAGGGTCTAAGTGAAATAGCTATCCCAGCACAGCTGTCTTGGAAAAAATCTGGGGGACAAACTCTGGACCTGGACAAGCTATCAGGGCTGGTGAGAGAAGACTGACAGACAATAATCCAGAAAAGTTCAAGTACCCATTTTTCCCTGCCTAGAAAAGTTTTGACAGATTTGTTTGGTTTTCTGTTGGGAATTGCATTGTTTTTCCTGGAGTTTCAGGAGGAAAGGGGATATTTTGACTAAAAGGAAATATCATTTTAATTAACCCTTGTTAATAACAGTAAATATTTTCTTCTTTTTCTGAGCTAAAGAATATGCTATTTCCTGTTTCACACCATGAGATGTATGGTTATCAATTTACTTTTTAAGCTTTAAAGTGGATTTTTTTCTAACAACATTATTTATCGTTTCAAATGATTACAGTTATTTTGGAAACAAAAAAAAAAAAATCATCATTATGAGATTGAAAGCAGATTCAGGTTAATGCAGTGTAACACTTTACATAGCAATCAATAAAAATGTCAATACAAACAATTACTAAAGGCACCATATGACATTCCAATGAGGGAGAGGGAGGGAATTCTTCATTTTCTACTTAGATGCCTTGCTTCCTTTATCAGCAGATGGCAAACAAATTACTAGTTCAATCCATATGTCTGTATCTGATAGACAGTGTTTTACAAGTCTGAAATTAGTTTGAAACATTTTGAAGTTGGCCAGACTACAGAGGAAAACAGAATAACTTAGTCTACTAATGAAAAGTTGGTTTTGTCATAACAAATACTTCCACAAGCTACTACCCATCCAGACTCATTCAGTCGCTAATGGAATTGTACCCAAAGACATAATCTGCGTTTAACAGACTAACAATTTGTAGTTTCACCCATTCTGTTCTTCTGCTGTGCTCCAACATGTCTCCTTGCACTAGCTGAGGTTTACTAAGTGGTGATGATGAAAGCAAGCACGGCCATGAGAATATTTTTGGTCGGAAGGATATCAGATGGCGAGGGGCATTTGTGTGCAGGCATTCCAGAGCAGACCTGTTAGAGCAGAGCCTGCAGACCAGCACCCTGGCTCCAACTATGGCACAGCACAGATGCTGAGCAGAAGATTGAGGCACTTTTGCTTAATCTCTCCCCATCAGAAAGCCTCCATTTGCAATGCAGACAAATGTATATTTTAGTAAAGGCGGATAAGAAAGCCTAGACAGTTTTTATAACAAAATGAATGGTTTGGTAAATTTCTTTCAAAGGACAGCTCCAAATCTGGAGAATTTTAATGACTTGTATTATAGTAAACTGTGAGTTCCACAAAAGATTGCAGGGGGAGAGAGGCAAACCAAGCCAAAGAAGACAAGAAAAGAGAGGTTTCAGTGAACTTTCTTTGCAATCTGGCCAAGCAAAGAGGGAAGCAGATCTATACTGATAAAAACAGCTGATAGGAGGGGTCTAGAGGCATTCACAGCCAAGCAGAACACCAGGCACATCCAGCAGCCCTCCAGGTACCTGGGAGCCCTTTGGTGTGGACTGCTGGATGGAGCTCCAGTTCAATTCCCAATGCTTACAAAATTTAATTTCTTTGCCAAGGATCTACAGAACCAGCACAGAATAAATATTTCTCAACTCAGTGTTTTAAAAATGTTCTTTTCTTCCAAGAGTGATGTACCTGGGGGGACTGGTGTCCAAAATGGCTTGTGCTACACCTCTTAAGGAGAGTGAAGAAAGAAAGCCCTCAAATACGTTTAGCAATGGTTATGGTTTCACCCCAGACTGCCTATTTGTTCACTGAAATAATGCATTTCAGGAAAAGTTTTGTCTAGAGGTCTACACCAATGCCAGCTTGGGGCAGTGAATTTGAATGCAACACCTCTCCTGAGATACACAAAGTTGGTCACAAGAATTGATTAAAATGTCAGGAGTCGCTTATACCAAGAAATTGTGGGTCCAAGTTTAACAGACATCAACCGGCCACTTAATTTTTGAAGACTCTACACCACACATGATAGTTGTTATGGACAACCACAGCAAAGACCTCTACCCTTCAACCGTTTAGATGGCTATTAGAAGGCAAAGGCACATTGATTAAGTGATGATTAAGACTACAGTCTTAAAGGCATGAAAGATCTATTTAAAACTTCTGCTAAGCAGAACATAATTTTCTATAATGGAAAAATCAGTAAAGTTGTAACATACCCTTTGCTTTAAAAATTATTATTTGTCCTACAAACCATTTTGCTAAATAATTACAGAAATTTTGTTTTCAGTGGAAAACCTTTTTTCACTCTTAAATTAAATATAAATCTATTTTTTTAATTTGATTCTAATTTTTAACCTAATTTAAAATTAGTAAACATACACATGTATGCACACAAACATACGTAGGTGCCAAGATATTTACAAGCCTGGAAGCCTACAAGATTTTAATCACATTTTCCATTAACTCTCCCCATCCCACAAGCCCTGCATGAAGTAGGGTTTATGAAAATTTTAAATAAAAGAAAATATTTAAGTTTCTAGCACACCTCAGTCAAATATAAATGGGTTTCAGTAATATACTAACTGGTACATACTGTGCCATCAGTGGAGAGATTTATAGATGTTCTGTCTTTATCAGCTGCAGGGAGTAATGTCAAAATAATCACCATAGATGAGTCCATAACTGAATTGTGAAGAAAACACTTTTCTCAAGAAACAGGATGGCTAAATTTATTCTGCACAATGAAAACTTTTAAATATGTCTGGAATACGTCCGTTTTGGGTTGGAAGAGGAGCTGCCATGAAACATTGAAAAAATATAAAATACAGCTCACTATTTTCTAACTCAAAAGCATAAATCCATGAACATTAAAGCAGTTACTATCAGAAAAAAACCCCTCATAAATATGTAAAGATATTATTCTCCATATGCTTATAAAGGGGATAATAGCAGTATATTAAGTTTTGCTTTGATTTGTAAGCTTTCACCTTGTGGTGTCTGCCCTACAGCCTTTTAGTCATGTACAGACTGGAGTAGTGAGAGCTTTGAAGTGCCCAATTTCCAGTGAAGTTACTAACATTTTTTAATAAGTCTTAAGAGGTCTGTGTGTGATTAGTGTAATTTCAGAACAAGCTAAGAAATTCACCCTAACTTGGAAAGAATGGGAGACTCATTTGAGCACATTATCACTGTTGGGGCATGGGGGGAGAGAGGCATGAAAATAATCTGGAATATGATCAAGTCAAATTCAAAATACTGGGTATATAAATAATGATACTGAGAACTTTAAGGACAACAAGACAGTTTTGTATAGATGAGACTTTTTATGGGGTTTTTTGAAACCAGTAAATATAGTTTAAGTGATTCACAGCCAATTTTTATAATTGCAATGAAGCAGCTGTGATCACTCTATTTGTAGCATCATAATAAATTTGCCCCCCACCTACTAAAATTAGTTCTAAGCATCCAAAATTCCCATTTGAACATCTGACTGAACAAAACAGGCATTGCTTCATGCCAAAAACTGGAGGAAATAGACCTAAAATATGCCATTTTCTCACCAGAAATTGTAGGCTCCCAGAATAACATGTGAATTAAAACTCATTTCAAGCTTGTTTGCATTGCTCCTCATTCCCATTCATAGCAAATTTCTTGACAAATGTTCTGATTATTTCTCTTTTTTCCTCACTTTTTTTAATTTAAACACAATTTTCAAATCACAGACAGTCTTGCAAGGAGAAACAGCTGATAGTACAACCCATCTGAAAATGTAGAGGGTAGAATTTTACTCTCAGCAAGTGCTGGAGGCAACTTACATGATTAAAGACTGCACTGTAAGCCATTGTTAAAAGACTTCTTTCTGTAAGTGAAAATGTGCTGTTTGCTACCATACACATCAGAGGCACATAAACCAAAATTAGGTCAAAGTCAACCAAGAAATGCAAATGTCTCACTCCAAAATTCCTGCTTTCCCTTTTTTTTTCCTCCCCCCCCCCCCCCAGGCTGAAGGAAAGAATAGAATATTTAACAAAGTTAAAATTAAAAACTGTTTTTCAGTTTTCCCCTTTCATTGGTATTCTTGAAAAAGTTTACATCATCACACTCAGAGAAGATAACCAGCAATGTTGATACAGGATGCCTATGAATCAGGCTCTTCTTGTTTTGACTATCATAGTACTGTTGCACTATAGAGTTTAACACATCTCTCTTCACTCTTGCCTTTTTAGATGGGAAATTCCCATTTCACAGACAGAATTAGGAGACAAAGGCCTAGAGCAGCCAAGAAATCACAGGGAATTAACCACCCAACTAGGACAAACATGATTCAAAAATCTCAGCCAGTCCAGGGATACACAAATTCAGCAAAGATTTCCAAGGCTGTTCACAAGGTACTGCACAACCTGGGCTGCCACCACCCCATTTGTTTCAGAAACCTAATACTGTACACAATGCAAAAAAAACCATTCTTCCTCTCATCTTTATGCTAAAAAATATACCCTATCTGAACTCTAAATAATGTAATATGTAACAGGAATACATGTATTTATAGATTTATATTATATACACATATGATTATATCATTATAACAAAGACTGTAAGATTTTCTGAAATATATATATGCTACTAAAAGAAATGCTTAGAAAAACATCAGCAAGAACTATTTAGCCATTATAAAGCCTCATTTTAAAAACAGAACTTGGTGGAAGAAGTAAATTAATTATATTAAGCAGGAAATTGTTCACTAAATCAATTGCGCTACATTAGAGACCTGAAAATTAAGACTAGTTCCAAGGTGACCATATACATGTTCTGAGGAGTGCCAAGGTAACAAAAGGCATTCCAGAAAACCTTTCTCTATCTCACACACACATACATACACACACACACACACACACACACACACACACACACATATTTGTACATTCCTGTTTCAGCACACATCTGTTCATCTAACAGCTATTTTCCATAGCTGTTGTTTTTAACTGGCTGTATTATCAGCCCTAGATACCTCCATGACAAAAATCACAGCACATGTGTGCACTGTTTATTCATAAATCTCTTTTTAAATCTTCACCATTTTGAATTTGTTCAGATCTAGATAGCATCTGGATTCCTTCAAATCAATTATAATTACAATGCTCCCTTCTTAGTCCAATAAATTAAACATTTATTTGCAGTCTATTGTAAGATCCCTCATCTAAAAGAGTGTATTTATTATGTCTTTTAATTACCAAATACATCTAGAGGGTCATCTGAAATTCAGTACAGAAAGCAATTCTACACTTCCAGATGCTAGAGGTATCTTCACATATATTTTCACTGTTCAGCACCATAGTACTTCAGGCAAAAATAGAATTATGTACAATCCTTGCCTGCATTCATCTGTGAAATTTAATTTTCCATTGAAAATCTACATGTTAGCAGCAAGTTCTGTCCTCAAGCATGAATGCGTGCTTCTTATTGGATCCAGTTTGGCAGAGATTATCCTTAGTTTCTAAATACAATTGAAGCTTCCATTTCACTTCAGGTATACAAGTTATTGCTAAGTACTACTGGCAATACAGAATAATAATAGGGCTGTATAATGGTCATAGTTGCACTTAACTTTTCAAAACTTTGGTAAAGCTCAACTAATTCCTTAATTTAGTCATCATGCAAGAAGCTGCATTTACTTACTTCCCATTTTAAACAAGGCTTTCCATTGACAGTTCTCTGAACTGTTTAGACTGGAGGGAGCTGCTGCTGCACTGTTTGCCTTTGCAGTGCCCACAGCTGCGCCCCATACACGGCTGCTTTAACCAACCTGAACCCACTGTCAGCACAATTTAAAATTAAAAAAAACATCAGGAATGTATTTGAAGATGGTAAAAACGGTATCTGCTAACCAGATCAGTCATACCTACAAGAAAGGCACAGCCTCCCTGCGTGTGCCCGATTCGGGGCACGGGGCAGGACAGGGGCTGCAGGACCGGGCTGCTCTCAGTGCCAGCCCGGGCGGCTCCGCAGGGCAGAGGGGCTGAGCTGGGACCGAGATCTGCAAGCCCCAGCCCAGGGCCAGGGAGGCCTGGCCTGAGCTGCCACACACTGAAGGTCCTGTTCAGGCCGGGGCCCCTTCGGAGCCCAGACCCTCATGCAGGCCAGAGCAGTGAAGGCTGCCAAAGAGCACTGTGCCCAGGAATCAAGGATACTCCCGCCACCCTCACGCCAAGTTTGGCACTGCCTTTCACCACGGCAGAGCTGGCACAGAGCACTCACTGCATGCACCCAATTCTCTTCACCCAGCAAACCGAGCCCAGGTGCAGGCATGCGGCATCCAGGACAAAACAGTGCGTGGACCCTTCTCACGGACCCACACCAGGACCCAAATACCAGAGCAAGGAGAGCAAAAGAGACGTTCTCCTACCTGAACTAGGAAGAAGAATATAGAATTGAACTAGTTTGGTGACACTGATTGTCAATCTGTTTTGGCCCCTTGGTTCAATACAAGTATTCTTTTGTTCTCATGTGCATTACGATCTCATCTATCCAAATGCAGCAGCTCATTTTAAATCAAGAATTATCTTGGTTCTGCCTGCTTGAATCATTGTTATTGATCATAGCAACTTCAATAAACCTTACTGCTTACACAGCGGCCTGGGGGCCCGTACCCGTCTCCCCAGCCCTTTGTTCCACATACTGATTCACCTTTTCATCAAGGATTTTGACGTAGCTGCTGCCCTTTTGCATTATTACTGTGCCCCACCCAAATAATGATTTTATCACTTAATTCTCTTCCAAACCACATTTCGTAAATGGGAGACCATAAAAAGAAAAGAAAGAAAAAAAAAAAAAAAAAAAAAAAAAAAAAAAAAAAAAAAAAAAAAAAAAAAAAAAAAAAAAAAAAAAAAAAAAAAAAAAAAAAAAAAAAAAAAAAAAAAAAAAAAAAAAAAAAAAAAAAAAAAAAAAAAAAAAAAAAAAAAAAAAAAAAAAAAAAAAAAAAAAAAAAAAAAAAAAAAAAAAAAAAAAAAAAAAAAAAAAAAAAAAAAAAAAAAAAAAAAAAAAAAAAAAAAAAAAAAAAAAAAAAAAAAAAAAAAAAAAAAAAAAAAAAAAAAAAAAAAAAAAAAAAAAAAAAAAAAAAAAAAAAAAAAAAAAAAAAAAAAAAAAAAAAAAAAAAAAAAAAAAAAAAAAAAAAAAAAAAAAAAAAAAAAAAAAAAAAAAAAAAAAAAAAAAAAAAAAAAAAAAAAAAAAAAAAAAAAAAAAAAAAAAAAAAAAAAAAAAAAAAAAAAAAAAAAAAAAAAAAAAAAAAAAAAAAAAAAAAAAAAAAAAAAAAAAAAAAAAAAAAAAAAAAAAAAAAAAAAAAAAAAAAAAAAAAAAAAAAAAAAAAGAAAAAAAGAGAGAAAAAAAAAAGAAGAAAAAGAAAAGAACCCTATGCCCTGCCGGGTGGGTAAACATGGATGAGGTGGGGTTGTCTCACCACATGACAGACACACCCCACACAAAAACCAGAAACATGCCTTTCATTGGGCAGGTTAACATTTTTCTAAAAGTTACTTTCTAGTCCTATCTGATCACTGTCAGGATGAGTAATGCAAAACATTCAATTTCTTGTGGGTTTGGTTCCAGTAGTTACTAAAAGCAGCCAAGTACATGTTTGTTTCTAAACTACTTGAAAACCTTCAGAAAGTTACTTTAGCTTCATTCCTGAGCCCTTCACCAGCACAGGGATTTTACCCATCTCAGTTCTGCACTGTAAACACAAAGCTTCCAAATAATTTCTCTTCAAGTCCTAACTTTATTTTCTCATTTTCTTTGTTGGAGGATTCTTGCCATTTCCCAGAATGTCGTTAAACGTAAAAAAGTAGCTCACTGACTCCCCAGGCAGAGACTTGTGGAAACAGGTGCTTTAAAAAAAACAAAAAAAAGAAATACTTTGTCAGCTCTCTGACCTGCCAGAGAGAGCTCTGTGCATTAGTAACACACAGTGCCTGCTGAGTTCCCCTCAGCTAATTAGAGGACCCGTATGGCAATGAATGGCCTTGTCTATAAATACTTCCTGAAAGATCTCTAACAGAGTCAGAGGAAATGGGAAAAAAATGAGATGCAGTTACAGAGAAACTATTTCAGATGTTTCTTGTTTAAAGGACTGCTTTTTCTTTCCTGAAGTTGCTTAGGGATGAGATGCAGTATCCAAGATTTACACCAACTTAAATGTAAGAAGTGTGATACAATTATATGCATTAAATTTAATTCTGTAGATACACCATTAAAAATGCTGCTATGAGAAGGTGGTTGGAAGCGGGACACAATGCCAAAGAACACAAAAACTTCCATCTGTCACCCTGGAGTGACCAACAAAAAATCACATTTAAACCAAGATCCCATTCTGTTTGCTTGAACCTTCTCATGCTGCTTCTTGTGCTCCCGCTAAAGGCAGCAGCAGCAGCACTTCTACCAGCATCAGAGAGGCATGTTTTACCTCCAATGTATGTTATCCTTCTGGCCAAGAACTGAATATGTTTAGAGAAGTCTTTTTGAAATCACAAAGGACAACTCAGCATTTCTACTGCTTTGCAGCTATTTAGCATCCAGCTCTGTGGGTAACAGGAGTCAGTGCTTTAAAATAGGAGAAATGATGTTTTGCTACTAGGGATTGTGTCTGATATTTACTACACCGATATTAAATCAATTATATGTAAATTTAATACTTATATATCAATTGCTTATTTTTAAATTAGCTCTGTCAATCACCCACATAGGAGAATGCAAAACAGGGAAAAAGGAAATAACTTTTTCTCATTTCCTGTCTCCCCAAAATTTAAAGCCATATGACCAGCTTCAGACAGAACACTATATGAAATACCACAAGTGCAAATATCACAGACAAAAAGAAAATAACTCTTCTCAAAGTAAATGAAAACTTTTTTGAAGTGTCGTGATTTCCTGCAGTGTGTAAACAGTGTGATCATTATGGTGCAAAATAATCTCAGTTTAATAAAAGAGTCGATTTTATCCTTTGCCCCATATAAAAACCCATAGCAAAGGTTAACATAACCTCAGTCAGATATTTAATGTTACAGTCTGCAGTATGCCTTTGATAAAAATCCACACGATGTTTGCACCCTTGGATGGTGCACAAATCCCTTTACAAACTACCATCAATACAGAAATTAATCTCCTCAATGTCCGCAGGTCCACGTGACCCCGCAGGACAGACACACTGACCCGTGTCATTCCGCATCTCCACTGGCTAAACTACAATGTCCATACCAACACCTTTAGGTGAGCTAACTAGGTCTGTGTAGAGGTCTCAGGCTGCAATTCCCCATTTTGTGGAAAACTTTATTCTGCAGTGTCCATACACACCAAAACAGGACACTTCATTTAAAACCAGTTTAGCAAAAAGTTCCCGCTGTCCAAGATCTGTGCTGTCAAAGCATTAAACAATCTGCCTGGCCTGGAGTCCACTGGCTGCCAATGTGTTACCAAAAAAAAGGAACATTTTTGCATCTCAATAGACCTTCCAGTATCAACAAATCTTTAAACTAGAAAATCAGCTACTCTAAGGAAGAGCAGAAATAATGTCCACATTGTACCACGCTGAGGTACATTTTTGGTAATTCCCATTTGCAAAACATACCAATTCACTGGAAGTACAGCTGCTGGAAATATTTTAATAAGAAAAATAAATTAAAGCTACTCACAGAAGTGTACCAAGCCCCTGAGAAAGATTCTGTTACACACACACAGCTTGAAAGCACTCTCAGGGAAAAAGGTGCATCCACTGCAGATGTGTTTTTGCACTATCTCCAGCTCCCGAAAGGTCACAAGCAATTCAGTCTTTTAGCTTCTAAAAATGAAAGAAATCTAACCCAAATGACTCCCACAAATAATCTACTGTAGCACAGAGTCTGGGGAAGGACCATGGCCATCATGGTCAGAAGGAATGAAAGAAATAGCCTATAAATGGCTTAGACAACATCCAAAGCTGAAAATTACTCCAAGCAATTTCCAAAAATTAATTATCCTGTAAGCATTAGGCATTTCTATGGGCCATGGTATATTTTCCCCCCTTCTCCAGTTGATTTTTATTATCTCTGATATTTTACCAAAACGCTAATCACTTCTAAACTTGCAGTATCAACCTCTGTCTATATAAAAAATGTGAAAAACCTGATTTCTGCTTTGCCCTTCCCCCATCATCAGGAAAGTAAAAAATTAAAAGATCAGGGTATTGCTGCTATGGTCAAATCATTACAAATAATTTGTAAAAGCAGAATGACTTTATAAATACTGAATAGCCAGTACAACCAAAGGGATGTGTTAGGGATTTTCTTTTTCAGTCCATTTCTCAGTGTTTATTCACTGAGTAATCCCAAATTTTTGGCTTCCTCTGTGTCAGTCTTCAGGAGGAAAAAAAAATGAAGGTGTCCACAGTGATTTTATTATAGGTTTTGTTTCCTAGTCACCAGTTGTCCTGGGATACAGTGTTTTGCATAAGCATTCATTATATGATACTAAGGATGTATTGATTTAACACTTTGCTTTCAGAGAGGACCAACTTTTAGCACAGCATTATCTACTCCTGCTAGCTATTTCATGTTAGAAAAATAAATGTAGACAAAAGTAGATAATGAATGATTTGCTTAACAATACAGTGTAATTTTTTTTAATTTCAGAGAATTACAAAAATTAGCTTCTTCAAGAACAGATGGTAAGTTCTTTTCTGAACAACTTTTAGTTCTGTCTGGGCCAACTGGCCTTCCAGGCTTACATATCTGTATGTCAGATAATCCTTGACACTAAGCTCCCAAGGGTCAAGCTGACCATCGCTTTGTCTTCTTATTTATGGCTCCAGTACTGCATCCCATAACTCTGTCTGCAGAAAACTAAATCAAGAGCAAATTAAAGGAGTTGGGTTTCTATGATCTTTTTCACAGATTGAGAGGAAGAGGGAACTAATATCACTCACAGAATCACACTCCCACATCTCTATCCTTCAGATCACCCTTTACCTCCAAGAAGTTTCAATTCTCATTATGTTTTCTTTATCCATCAATCATGATGAAATATGTAAGATTAGGGACTCTGTTCAGCTGATGAAAAAGTTAACTTCCTTCCCCCTGCCTTTTTTTAAAATATTTCAAGCTGACAAAAGCAACTTGAAAAGTGAAAATTCCAACATTATCACTAAGGAAAAGACCCAGACAAACAAGTCCTTGGCACAACACAGTTGAAAGAGCATGGCAGCTAAAGGTGTACACAGAAGTAATTCCTGTTTGAAGGATGTTGATATGGTTTTATCAGTCAGTATAGATATAATCTGCTAATAAATCATTATATAACTTATAAAAGAAAAGTAGGGTTGTACACATTTTAAAATGCAAGGAACTAATTTATATGCACTGTTAATACACAAAAGTAAGACTTTTTTTTCAGGAAAGTATGGAAGATACAGGTTTTTCATATTCAGAAGTGATCAAAATATTTCCAAATTGATAAAATACTAATTTAAAAAAAAATATATCCATATATATGTATATGTGGTTTTGTATAAAGACTTTTTAAAAGCATCTGAACTTATTTTTTAAAAGGGCATAAGAAGCAGCCAGCATACAGTTTCCCATTCTATATTCAGCAGTGGCTAAAACAGGTAATATAATGGCCTTATTCTACTGCTTACTAATATTTTAGGTCCAGCTACCAAGCAAATTAACATCTTCATAGAGCTGATTCTGCATACTACCATGTCCCTTTGCAGATTTTTGTTTAGTTTTCTTTCATCCTCTGGCAGTCAAAAAGAAAGTGAAAATTACTTGTATGATAAACCACAATTTAAATGGTTCCTTTGGCCAGTCTGTCTGCACACAGCTAAGAACCAGTACAAGAACTGAAGTGGGATGTAACTAACATCGTATGTACAGCATGAATTCCACTGCTGCATGGGTTTATTTAATACATATTTGCTAATGGAGGAGATAAATATAATCCTGCCATCCACAGTGAGCACACACCCAGGTTAGCAACAAGGAACCTGTCACACTGTAACCGTTTCTCATACACTTAAAATCTGACAACAATAACTAAGGTACAAAAGTTTATGGTCCCCCTAAATTGCATGTAGGTTTTAAATGACAGACACTCTATTTTATAATTAGAACAACTGCAATATTTTTAAGACCACTGACTTAATTTAAAACAGCTTTTAAGACTTCTGTGTGTACAAAGATATATACATCTGTGTATAATCTTAGCAGACTATGGAATAAAACATTTATCTTCCTTTTTGTCTTCTTCTGATGTGTTACACAAGTGGATGCTATGGTCATAAATGTTCTTATGAAAGACAATAAAGAAAACCATCAGATCATCAGTTCCATTCTAGTGAGCTTTGTCTGCAGACTGCCTGCTCCTGTGGCAACTTTCTATAAAATCAGATAGAGAGCAGCTCCTGAAAACATGTGATGACTTCAGGAGAAAAGCACTCATTTGTTTCACTGTTCAGCTCCTCAGAATGTGAGAGGAGATAATTTCTAACCTCCGTTTTCTATACAGCGGGAAAACACACCTCGATGGAAGGAAAAGTTCCTTGTATATAAACCCTTTTGTTTAAAAAAAAGAATAGGAATTATTTGGTGTGACAAATATTTGCCTTCTCTTATCACCCAAGATCCTTCCTTTTCTTCTTTTTCTTTTGCTTCCAAGGCAACCAGACAAGTGTAAAAATTGATATATAATTATGTTGCTTCACAAAAAAAGGTTATTTTTTATTAATATTTAACTCACGTTTCATATTCTTAGATATGTAGTAATATGAAATCTTGCTTAAGTGTGAACTGTCACACCACAAAATTTAAGAGGTGATTAGTTGTTTTAGTGTAACAGATGTGAAGCCTTCTGGGGTTCTAAACCTCCCTTTTTCAAATGCATCACCAACCTGCACAATTAGCAGGAATGATTAAACAAAATTCAATCAGAGCTAAATAGCAAAAGCAGAAGCTTACTAATACACATCAATATATATATTGCTTTATGTGAACACTTCGGAAAATTTACCTGCCAGTTTGCCTCTACAAATTTAAGTCTTTTCTTGACTTTTTCTTTTTTTGGATTTTGTTGTTTTTTAGTTTTTTGGGGTTTTTTGTTTATTTTGTTTTGGGAGTTTTTGTTTTGTTTTGCTGTTTTGTTTTTTTGTTGTTTCTACACATTAAAAAAACCTGGACCTCATTACTCCGGACCTGAAGAAATCATTTGCACGGCCAATCAAACATAACGTACATGCAATCATAAAAAGCAAGAGGGGAAAAAAAAAGTTTCTTACCCGTAATAACGACTGGGATTCGTCCTTTGCCTTGCCATCCCCGGATCCCGAGTAGGGCTGGGTGAGCTGCCCGGCCTTCTCTGCTGCTCCAGCTGGGACGCCCTGCAGGAAACCCTTGCTCTCCACTGCCAAGCCGTACATGGGCCTGGCGAGATGGGCAGCTTCTACATTTGGACTATCCCTTAAAGGCTTTGGCTGCTCTTGGCCAACAGACACTGGGGTCAGCAAGCCTAGACTGGTCTGTGTGTATGATGGGCTCCCCCTCAGAATGTCTGTTCCTCGCCAGGTCACATTGCGAAGATCATCACTGGGACTGTCAGTCCAGCCTTTCTCCTTGAGCACTTCCTTGTCTTCTATCTTTTCCCTCTTTACTATGCTGTCAGATATGGGCTCCCCTATTTTGGAGTCTGGATTAATCAGACTGTAGACCTTAAGATCAATTTTTGGCTCCTCCTTGATAGATGAAACGCCATGACTGTCCTCCCCATTGGCTGTAGTGATGTCCATCTCCTGACAGTGCACAGTGTTGAAGTGCTCTAGTAGTGACTGAGTGTCAACAGCTGTGAAGCTGCACTGACGGCATTTGTAGCAGTTGTGTACTCGCCTGGAAGAAAACAAGAAGTGTATTAGCATGAGAGTCACCCCTTGGCCTTCCCTCTCACAGTGGTTTTACCTACCAAGATTAAGAAAACAAATCAAACTTATGCTATGACCCTCTCTAAATAAAGCAAGCAGATTTACTTTGGCATCTTATACAATAGGGCAAAAAGACTGCTGGCTTTTCCCCCCATGCCTTGCAATGGCCTCCTATCATTCTTTCACATTTCATTGCATTATTCTGAACTTCATAAAATTTTCGCTTGGATTTTGTGTTTTTCCTCTTCAGTTTGATGCAATACACTTTGCACTTTCTACTGCAGCAGAAACACTAAAAAAACATTTATTTTCAACCAAAATCAAATAGTTAGAAGAGGGTAGTCCTTGTTATTTAAAAAAAAAAAGCTTCATATAATATAGATCCATGTTAGAAAGTTAAAATGTTTAAAAAGGTCCTTTACTTTCCAATTCCTTCTACTTTTGCTTGACAAAGATGATTTTGACTGGAGCTCTGGTTAACTTACGGATAAAAATACACCAAAGGACAGAAGGTGTACACAACAGACAGTACTTCTTGGTTCTCTATGAACATTTTAACACAACTTAAAAAGATGCTGCTCTAAAGAAAAAGCAAAGTAGTTGGCTGGGTCACTACAAACTGCTTTTCCTCTCAAATACAGAAATTCTTGGGTAGGAGCTGTGGAGCAGGGTGGAATAACATGCCTTCCTGTTTTTACTCTAAAAGCCCATAAAAAGTACTGTGTTACTAAATTATGTAAAGCATATGTTGCTACATGAGAACAACATGTTACCCACTTACTGTATCTATCCCAGGAAACACTGTTTATGAGTTCTCTAACGCCATTATGAATAATTGTTTATAGCACAAGAGCAGTCAGAGCCCTTCATCAGGCTCCGGGCCCCAGTGCGCCCAGCATCCTACCAACGCAGAGCACAATATCATCCCTGCCCTGCAAAATGTCCAGAACTCTACAAAGGCTTCTCCCTACAGACATGCTCACACATCCACACCCCAGGCATTAGGAGTCACAACAGCACCTTCAGCCAAGCTAAAAAAATGAGCCTTTCACTATCCACACAGGACAAAACTTGTATGAGAAATCTGTTACTGCCCTGACAACTCCAATTGTTGGAATTAATTCTTTTAAGGCCAAAATCTTTGTCTCAGTGAAGTAGATGGCAAAACTCCCACTGACTTCAGTAAGAGCAGGATTTGGCTCTTGGTGCATCTGTAGATTTGGAATGATACACAAAATGTCCCTTTTAGACTATGATAGTTTAGAAGGGACAACTTGCCAAACTTATTAAACCCCCTTGTCTTCCTTCTCTCCTTTTGTTGGAAAAACAAACCATATGTTATTTACATTGTCTGATTTTCTTGCAGTTGTGTCAGCGCACAGACATGAGTACACATTCGGATTCAAGCTTTTCCGCCCTTGTGCAATATCAGTTTTCCTTTTGTCATTTTCCGTATTTATATTCATTTTAAGGGACTAGATGGGCCTGTTCAATTATGCAAAAAATAGATCTAGTTATTCTCCACACAGCCTTATGGCAACAAAATCTACTTGTGGGAGAGCAAGCTGTGGGTTAAAATCCTGTTCTGGCCGTGTTCCTTTTCCTTCATTCTACAATTGTGTTTTATTAAAATCAGCTTGTCTCTCAATGCGACACTAATATATTCTCTCTTGCAACTTAATTCTTTTCTAAACCAAGCTTAATTCTCTTCTGAACCAAAAAAAAAAAAACCAAAAAAAAAAAAACTAAAAAGAAAGAGTGCTATCTGATCAAAACCATTTTATAAATACAAAAAGCCAAGTTATAAAGAGGGTCAGCCGTGTAAAGGTGGGATACAATCAGAGAAGTCCAAGTTAGACAGGGGCTAGTTATCTTAAAAGCCAAGTTAAACAAGACACCATTTGGGGCTAATGGCTCAACCACATACACTCCCCATGTGAAAGTTTATCAATCCTTTGGGACACTACTTAGCCCTAAGTGTCTCTTGTTTAACTTGGCTATTCCAATAGCTAACCCCCTTTCTAACTTGGCTCTCATCTACAGATATCACACCTCCAAACAGCTGATCTTTTTCTGCCTAACTTGTCTTTTTTTATTTTTCCATTCCACACTGGCTAAATGTTTTTGATCAGGAGCCATATACACCCCACTTCTGAGGACACAAATAAATGCTGAATATTACATGCAGTTGTAACTACATGGCTGAGGCCCAGCTAAAATCACCCTTATTACATTAAAGGTTTGTTAATTTCAAGTATTTCTAATTGGTTCAAAGAAAGTCATATAAGCATTTCTTCATTCTTCTATGAGACTATGATAAGCACTGTATTATGGAAAAAATTAAGACGTACTTCAGCAGATAGTAAGCCAACAGGCGTTTTGTTTCAGAACATACACTTTTCCAGTACACATTAAAAATCTGCCATCAACATTATAAATCTTCGTACTTCACATGGGTTTGTCCTGTGTATTATTATTCTATCCCCAAGCTCCAAAACGAAAGCTAAAGTTTAGAACTGTCCAACATAAGTCACAGTCCCAAATAATAAAACAGTAACTATCATCAGCTATTAGAGAACTTTTGAAAGTTGGACACTTATTCTTTCCCATAACAAGGCATAAAAAGAAAATGTTTTCTTCTGTTTTCACTCCACCCTGATGGCAAGCAAGAAAACAAATTGACAATGTTTGATTTCTTTTTTACTAGAATTTAAGCCTACTCCGGGTTTCTAAAAGCCCAAGTTACATCTAGAGTTTTGCACAAAGCTCTTCAAGGCTAAGCAACAAAATTTTTTAAATTCCAATTTGCAAAGTACACAAGAAGCACTCCTGTGCATTACCTCAAAGTCACACTTTACAGCTAAGCTACAGCTAAAACATCTGAAACTCTGAATTCATCTGGTGCAATAACAGAGTTGCTCTAAGAAGCGGAAAATCTTGGTATGGAAGAAAGGTAAATGAAGAAGGAAACAGCACTCTCCCTTCTGTGTAATTGCTTATACAGCCCTCAAGCAAACTAACAGCAGGTTCAAGCCATAAACCGGCATTCTCTGCAATATGGCATTGGGCTGGCGATGTCATCCCATCCACTGATGTCACTTAGCATTATGATTTTCACTACAAAATAAATCAAAAACCTGATTCTTTGTGGACATAAAAACATTTATGGCCCAATCCCAAGACTAAATGTCAGGAAATTCAGGCAAAACCTTTGCTGCAGTTATATTCTGAGAACTTTAAAAAAAAAAAAAAATTATTATTTGCACTGAAAAGTACTTGAATTGGACACTGCAAGATACAACGATTTTTTCTCGCAAAATCTTGAAGTTGGAGAGATTAGACGGTTGGGGTTTTTTACGGCTTTAATGTTCTTTTTTTGAACTTCCTAACAGGCTGCAATACTCCCGACACTAGCCAGTTGTTAATTAAGTCTTGTTGACATACTTCTAACTAGTCTGAAGTATTACAAAACACTATCCTGTACAAAACAAGTAATTTTATTTTTAATTACCCGAAGACAGTCCTAGGCTCTAGGGCATAGAAAATATTCTGGATGAAGGTATGGCTGTCATATCACTTCCATTTTTTTGCATGTTTTATTTTAATTATGAGTATAATAACTACTATCATTTCTCATGAAGAAACAGGTTTATAAGAAAGTTTACTTTTGGGATGGGTGCTGCATTCAAGCTTGTGGGGAGAGAAGATACTCAGAAGAAAAGACAGCAAGCAAAGCAAGCGAGAAAATTCAGTGTAGTGTTAGAGAGGAGACAGGGCAGAGTGGAGTGCAAGACTGAGATCAAAGGAGAGCAAAAACCATTGGCAAGAGCAAACAAGTTCAGAGCAGTGAATTAAGGTGTCAGGAGGATGGAAAAGGCCCTCGTAGCTGCGGCTATTGTTCACTGAGTGAAGGCTCCTCCTCTGCTGTAAAACAGGGAGCTGGTGGGCCTCAATTTACATTTTTGCCTTGAGTTGCTTCTCTGGGGGAAGTGTCCCAAAGGCGCCACATTTCCATAATCTGCACATCTGAAATCCTACTCCAGCTTCTGCTGCCTCAGAGTCTGAGGGTCAGTCCCAATACCCCTCTTCCCAACACCCCCATCCCTGAGCTGCAGCCCCAGTGCCGGGAAGAAGCACCCCTTTGCCTTTTGCTCCTCTACCTCCTTTAAGAGATAAGGAATTATTTAATTAACTCAGAATAAATTTCTAAAGAGAATCCTACATAACCGCTGTCATCCACATTTTCAAAATAATTTATTAGAAAAATGATTCTACACCATCACCAAAGCTTTTATTTGAGTCTTTGTATTTTCCTTTACATTTTATAGTTTAATGAATCACTATCCTACCTTGTTTTTAAAAAGAAGGTTAGCGGACTTTTCAGCATAGCATTTTTAATTATTACTAGCAGTGATCAAATGCTTTCTGTCAAGTAAGGTTTTATATGAAAAATTGTATCTTTTGCAAAAATGGGAAAAATGCATTTTTCTACATTTTTTAGAGAAATTTAAAAAACAAAAAAAAAGGCACTCCTGCAACAAGCTGCTTTGATTTTAAAAAAATAATCAAAATTAATTATTTTGGAACAAGCAGGAAAATAATCTCTAGATTAAGTGAAACAACACGCAAAATTTGCCCAAATCCTCAGTTTGATTTTTATCTAAATTAAAAGTGTTGGCATCTTCTGGCTCATGAGAATCCCAGACAGTTTTGAGAAAAAAACTAAGCTTCACAATGAACATGAAGAGTATCTGATTCTTCAGAGGTATAATGGAAAATGAGTAGTAGCAGAATTAGGGGAAAATGGAGGCCAATAAATCTTCTAGGGATTTATTTGAATAAGCACATTTTAGTGATGTTTAAATACAAGTATACTCAAGTGCAGTGTGATTCATTGACTTCAAATTTAACTGAACAGCTCTCAAATAATCATGTCAAGAAATACTGAATGACTGCTAAGTGTAAGTATACACTTCTGTAGACAGAAAACTTGGAAAGAACTGCTTTTGCAAATTCTAATACTGTGGCAAATACATGGCTGCAAAGGAATAACATTGGAACATACAAAATTTTTTAGTTAGCAATACATTGTGAAATTGTAGATGTAGAGCCAAAGAAAGCAAAATAAATAATAAAATAAATTAAGCATGTTGTTCAGACATATGACTCCAAAATGAAAATAATGCAGACAAAAAATACATGAATCAAAATATATAAGTGGAATCTAAAGCCAGCACTGATACTCCAGCTTATCAAGGCTAAATCTAAATATGTGAACAGCAAAACATTTTCTGCCACCACATTAATGTTTAATATTAGGTTTACCATTAGAATCCATTCAGCTCCTTACTGTATAAATAAAGAGGTTTTACAGACATGTGCATGTACAGCATTTTAAATACAACAGATGGACATAATGCATGGCATAAAAGCATTGAGACAAGTTGTAATTAAGAAATGGAGAAGCCCAGTTGGATGTGAACTGACTCTACATCAGCATGTTTCTGTGTGTCAACTAACACTACTATTTTACAGATGTTCTACTTTTTAAAATCTGAATTATTCTCTATCTTTAGTTCCTTGAACACAAAAAGGGAAGGAAAACACATACCTGATATGTGCCAGACTTCTATTTTTAAAAAAAGGCCTGATAATAACAATAAAAATAGAAGTTATAATACTTCAAAAGTTTTAGTTTGATAGAGTGAAAACTAGGTTATACATAGAAAAATGATAAAACATGCTGGTGTTCACCATTACAGAACACCTACCACAAACTGAACTAACTTACATGATTTCAAAAAAGATGCACAGTGGGGAAAAAGAGCGGCAGTACAAGTAGAAAATAAACAGAATTCAAATTATCAAGGGAGAAGTACAGGAGAAAAGGAAAGAAGTTGGCAGTTATGGGGACACTGTACTTTGCTTTAATTACACAACATCCTCAGAGTACTCAATAATGTCATAGACGGGGGTTAACAGAATATGTTGTTCAAGTGTTTTAAACAAAATAGCCTAATCTTAGACAAACAATTTGAGACTAAAATGCTTAAAGTGTATCTCTCCAATCTCTCCATTTTCCAAAGTGCAGTTCCCTGTGACTTCTGCCAGAACTGCAGGGTGCTGAGCCCTCCGAAGGAGCAGCTACAACTACCCCACCTCAGACTTAGCACTTAATTTTGAAAGTCATGGCTTCTCCTTTCTTGGGAAAAAGGATCCTAGCTCGGCATGCTTGTTAAAACTTAAATTACCAGCTGCAGCAAAATAAAAGGTTGGGTTCTTTCAGTAAAGGAGCCATTTCAATCTTCCAGTTATTTAACCACTAAAAAAAGATCATGCCATGCCCCAGCAGCGGACAAAGTGCTGCCTATGGAGTTCTTCAGCATGGCTCAAAGCTGTTGTAATAATGCTTGGAACTTAGATACCACTTTTCATCTTCAAAGCAGTTTACAAACATTAACTAATTAATCCACACAACATCCCTCAGGCCCATTTGGATCAAAAATGGGGAACTGCATGCTGGGACCTGAATCCTCTGTGGGCCCTAGCTCCAAATTAAAGATGAGCAATCTGCTCCTTTTTTTTTTTCTAAATAGACTCCTGATATATTGCCAATGCAGCCCTCTGTTGGGCAACATTTGGATGCCCCCAGCTTTAATCTCTATTAAAGTATCATGCCCCAGTCTGCCTTTGTTAATTTTGGATGTCTTGGAATCTATTAAACGTGGCACAGTTTCTTGAGCTTTTAACAAAGCTTTAGCTTTGAAAATGCATCTTCTTTTGTCTTCATTCTAGCTGGCTTCCACACAAAGATCTTTTAGATGAGATAGATACTGAGTTTTCCGTTGTTGTTGACGCATTAGCCTTAACTATTAACATATTCAGCATGATTTTCTAATATTTAACATCACTTTTGCAGTGGCACATAACTGTTGCTCTAAAAAGTCTAAGAGCCAGCTCCTCCTCTGATGCAAACTGGACTGCCAGTTTACAACAGCCCAGGAACTGACCCAAGAAGTTTAGCAGGGACTTGGCTGCCACTATGACATTGTGTCAGACTGAGTCAGGAGACTGACTGCATCCACCTCCAAATAGGAACATTAGCATTTAAAATAAATAGAATGACACTGTAAACCAGCAACACGAAAATAAGCATCTGCAAAAGGATCTTGGGGAATGACATCAACAGACAAAAGAGTGTCTGCTCCCAGTGGGAAATAAACACCAAAACAGCAGTGGAATGCTCTTAAACTAATTATTATATTGCTGGACTAGGGAATGGAAAATACTACAAAAAGGTAGTACATTGAAGCACTGTTATGGAGCATAAAGGGTTCACAGTCTATCTTGGAAAGTAAAGCCATTTGTGTTCCCTGACTGAATGAAGATGCCAACTTTTTCAGAAAAAGCCTAAACTAAAATAGCACCTATAGTACCTAAAAGATTCTGGGTGGAAAATAGCTGACCAAACCTCAAATATGCTGGAACTTCAGCATCTGCACACAAATCCAAATTTCCCTCTCCTTTGCACAGGTTTAAATGTATAATTAAATCCACCAACTTAGCTGGTGGTTTTCCAAAACAAAGTGGATGTTGGATTGGACTCTGGCTGTAAAGATTTATATCTGTACACATTCTTATTTTGATTTCCAGTTTCCTCAAATGTTTGAGGAATGGTGACATTTAATTAAGAAACTATGGGAGGGCTGTTTGTTTCAGTTCCAATCATTAATCATTTGAAACTTCACTGTACCTGTAGTGTCGGGAAATCTCCTCTTCCACCTGGGTGGTAAAGTCACATTTGGTACATGAGTGTTCTTTGTTCTCCTTGAGCGTCAGCGGCCCTTCTGCCCCTGGCAGGGCGTTTGTTTCTGGTTTGACATCAGACGCTTGGCCCTCGTGTGCATTCTCATAGTGGAGCAGGAGAACGTCCACGTCGGGAGTGGAGAATGAGCACTGATGGCACTGGTGTTTGACTCTAGAGCTTCCTGTCACCCCTGGAGACAGGTGCAAAAGCAAGAGAGCACAGTGGGAACAATTACTTTTTCTGCAAGCAAATGGGTAAGTAATTTCTCCAAGGTGCTTTTCTGGGCTGCAGAGGCCTCGGGGACAGAACTGACAGTGCTTAATGGTACATTTATGAATGTTGTGTAGCTGCTGATAGTGACGGAGAAGTGGGCCCACCACTATTACATCTGGGCCATGGCTCTTTGAGTACCTAAAGTCACAGAACTGACAGTTGTAGCTTGTCACCATGCTGTCCTCTGCTCCTTTGCTACTCAAGTCTTTCTTTTTTGCCACACTCACACCCTTTTCTGTCTTTGTCACTAACTCCCCATCTGCATTTTTGGCTAGATCATTCTGGTTAATGACAGATCCCCTAGAAAGCTTATCATTCAGATCTGGGTGAAGGCTTCCTGCCTGGCTTCCCCCATGCTGTTTGCTGTAATGTTCTAATAATTTCAAAGAGCTGGACGATTCACAGCTGAAACTGCAAAATTTACACCAGTAGTAACTGGTTGTATCGGTACCATTTTGTCTAGAGGAATCTATTGGCTTGATGGGCACCGAATATCCAACTGGCGTATCATCTCCTGCTTTTACAGTGATTCTGTCTTGCCACTTCCCCAAGTCTCCAGAATCACATGGTCGAAGAGTAGGACTGGATTTATTGGAGGTTTTCTCTGAAGTTTTACCAGAATCAGAGGAGGGAAGGGCTGCTTTCATTTTGTTTGGGTGAGTCTGTAAGAAGTGTTGCTCTAGTTCAGTGGAAGAGTTGCCCATGTAGGTGAAATTGCAGAATTTGCAGCGGAAGTACTTCGTGTTGCCTTGGCAATCTGGAGTTTTCCGCCCAATTCCAATAAAGGTTCCACCTAAAGTAACCTGTGAATAAAGAATAAGGTCATTTTAGCTCCACTGGAGATTTGTTCAAATAGCAAGGACTGGGAAGGAGGGAAAGAGAAATAGAGAGCAACTGATTCATAAGCCTCTTTCATTAACCGTTGCCACCATTTTCATTTGTACTACTACAGTAAGATATACCCTCAGACATTTAACATTTGTTGGTGAGTATTTTTAAATGTTTCTCATAGCTGAATATATATTCCATATGAATAACAAATATATTGATTTGTGGAGACTGAGGCACACATACACAAGATGATCTTAGTGCCGATAGGACTGTTCCTTCCTTCACTATATCATTGAATAATGTCATTGATAGAAGCTCCAATAATCAGTTCCCATATCTCCGAACCCTTTGACAGCAGACTTTGCTGGTAGTCTATACCAGATGCGAAAGAAAAGAACTGACCGTCAGTCTTTTGACTTAGATGCTTTAATCATATTCATGCTTTACAGTCAAAGAGAATTGCTTTCTAAATTCAAGCAAACAAAAACTAAATTTCAAATAACAAACTGAATTTGCTCAGACCATGACCACTGTGTGTCCGACGATGACCAATTCTTACAAAGATCATTCCTACAGGAGTATCCAGTATATGCCAAGATGCCTTTTCACAGAGCCATAGTGGCTGAGGTCTCAAACAAAAGGCAGTTTTCTCAAGGATTACTCACTGCAGACATTCTCCAAGGAAATCTTCTGTTCCTCTCATGCACAGAGCTCAATTTAGTAAAACAAGGATGGAAAAACTACAGTAGAAAAATGGCATGTGGCAAAGAAAACTACCACACCCAAGTCCATGACATCACTAATTACACACACCAAAAAAAAAAAAAAAAAGGTAGGTCTACTTAACTGTTCTCATGATGTCTGAGCAAAATGCTCTGCAGGAAGGGAAGAAGGCTTCCAGGGCTGATTTTTATTAAAGCCCATGTTCTCACAGCAAGGCTGGCCTGCCCTTCCCAGGAGTGCACCACACCTGCCCCTGACATCAGGGGGAGATTTGCTGCTCCTGTACAACGGGTTTGAAGGCCAAAGAAAAAATCTCATGTCAAAAATGTCACCATTGCACAGCTTCTTTTCCTGAGCAGCAAACAGTGTACAGCATCCAGAAGATAATTCCAAAAATTCACAGACATCAACTCCTTTGCCATCACCCAGTCTACACCACATGGTGTAGACATGGGTGGAAGCATCCTTGTTGACACATTCTCAATTTTTACACCCAGAAGATGTCTTACAGGGAATATAAAGTTCAGCCTTGCATGGTTTGATTTTCATTCTCTCAACCAATATGGGTACTATGACATTTCTGCAGGATTCGGCTCTAATGCATTAGGCAAATTGTGTAATTATTTTTCTTGTCCTCCTCAACAGCTATGCCACTAAGATAACATGATTACTGCTCATTCAGTATCACACCAAATGGAAAGACTCAGACATACAGAGAGCATGAAATGTAAACATTTTTAAATGTATATAATATAAATGCCTTTTAGCCATTTAGCTCAGAGAATGAAATGCTATCCTTTGCATCTCATCAGAATTGAGCATGTACAGTGAGGCAATGAGTTACTAAACCAAGATATAATGAGCTGCTGCTATTCAGCTTCTGATTCTTTTTTTTTGTTTTTTTCCTTAAGAAAGCAAAATCCCCATGCACTGGTTAAAACTTTTCCTTAAATAAACTGAAAATGGCTTTCTGTTTGTTTAGGAAACATATCTCATTAGGCAATGGTGAGTCAGGCAGACAAATCACTAGGACTTAGCCATAATAACATTTCACTTTTAATTGGGGCTCCCCATTCTGCTATCAAATTATGAACTTGGTTTTGAAGAGGTTCTTTGGAAGAGGGATGTCGAACAGGTCTTCTGTAGTGCAGGAGTTATCTCCCTTTATTTATTTTATGGCAAGCAAGGATTGGAGACAAAGCCATGCTGAGCCTGATCCAAACTGACAATAGTGGGATCTGGGCCTGTTCCCCTGTATCTGGCAGTTTAGGTCTCCATCCACTGCATTATTTCAACGTTCAAAGTCCCAGTGGTGTCAAAAGACAACTTTAAGAAAGCAATGATGGAATTATGGTAAACAGAAAATAACAGCAGCTCACTGCATGGTTATATAAGTTGCAAGGTGATCTGGTTTTGCTCATTTAATTAGATACGTATGTTTGTTCAATGCATTCACAGAAAACTGGCCAAAATACTTTACCTTAAGTGGCTCTAATGAGTAAATACATTCATTACTCTCAGCTGCCCAGGCACAGAGTTACAGATAACAAACCTATTTTGCAGACACTCTGTAGACACATTAGAAACTCTGGGTGACAATAACCCCAGCTGCTATTTGTTGTTAATTACTTCTATTTTAGAACATTGGTAAAACATACTATTAGTACTAGCATTTTCTACACCAGACTGTAAATCACATCATTTCTCTAATTTGTGCTAATCCTGCTTAGTGGTCTACACAGCAAGTTTGTGTCCCATGCTAATACATCCTTCTCTGCATCACAAGAGGATAAAGTAGAACTAAATATTCCCACAGTGCTTGGGTTAAGCTCTTGTAATGTGGGAGACACATACAATCTTTACACCACTGGAATGTAATTGATTACCAGTTATTGGTTTGGCATTTCCCTGGATACCCTGCCACAATTCAAAATAATGTATTGTATTAGATCATGTATGTGAAAGGTAACTCAGGGTCATTTTAATGTTATTACACTCAGAAGCCTCTTTTCACATGTAACAAAACCTACTGAAAAGCTCCATGAGGGTCATCATTCAAAGATGATTGAAGAAACTGGTTTCCATACGAAGAGGTTGGGAGAAGCACTTAAAGTGACAGTATAAACTGAATCTGTTTCAGATAGCCAAATTTGGAAGAAACCCACACATTTGCAGAACTGTTTGGATTCCAGCACTTTGCTCAAATCTTGGCTTGACTTTCAGATTTTTCAGTTACATGGTGTATCCCTGTGTACAGGCACTAAACTTCTTCACTGGCTGTGTAATCATCCTTAACCTCCTGCTCTCTCTGACCTGCCCCAGAAAGAGGAAAAGTAAAGGAGAAAGAAGGAGACAGTGGAATATATATGGATGGATGGATGCATGAATGGATGGACAAGTAGACAGACAGACAGACAGACAGATATAGAGACATACCTACCCTAGAAATCAACATCCACATTTCTGTGCGGTATCAGAAGTAATAGATTCTTTTATTTACTCCCTTATTTCATTCTGATCCCAACAAAATTTGATCCCCTGCTCTGCTCTGACAGAGTTACGTTTCCTTAAGTAGACACTTCTCCCCAACATAAAGAAGGAACTAAACAAAAGCAATGCTAAAATTCTGGAATTCTGTTCTAGCACTGGAGTCCAAAGTGCCAGCTGACACATCTAGCAGCAGTCATGAGTACAGGTACAGCTTGTATGGGAAATGTAGGAGCAACTATAGATCAACATTTCCCTCAACACACAAAGAAGGAAATTAATCTTCACAATTCTCTTTTTAAAAAGAACCTAACATACAAGTTTGGACTGTGGAAACATGATTTAATTCTTTCCTTCACTCTCACTTGCTTATGAAACCTTGGGATTATCACTTACTTCTGCAGCACCTCAACTATGGCAATATAGTTGGTAATAATTATTACACTACATAAAAGAAGACAGATATTAGAATGGGTTCTCCATTCTTGTGCTGGTGGTGGTTGCACTGATGTTCTTTAAAAATTCCTCTTCAAAGCCATGTCTCATTCTGGGATTAAACTGAAATACATTTCACAGTAAGATTTCCCTAAACTCAAAACTCTTAATCATTAAGTTTATTCATTAATGGGGAAAATGGTCAAAATCTGAAGCTCGTGTTAATACAGCTAAGCTGTCTCCTCATATACCACATGCATTTCCAAAAATAGCCAGAAAAAAGGAGAAAAGATAACACGATAATTGACAATGTTTCAAGATGTACTTTCTAAAGTATGTTGGCAAGTACTTCAACAAAACTGTGTAATTGCACTATATGTTTCCAACAGATATGTCTACATTACTTTAATTAGTCAAGACAATGATTTCATGGGATAGATGGACTTGGGCAAAGAGAAGTACTTTCTTTTTTCTTTTTTTTTTTTTAAATGTGTCTTTGATTTTTATTTTGCCCTTGATCCAAACGCTACCCTATTCTCCCTCCTCCTTTCCAAAATTAAATCCCAAATTCCATCATGCCAAAGCAGTTTACAAGTACTTCTTACAGGAACTGAAAAAAATCACCAAGGAAGAGAAAATCTGCCAGCTCCTGTAATCATGTATTTCATGAAGAAAATTCTACCAGCAGAAACTATATCCACGTAAGAGATTCAACCGCAAGGATTACATGCGCAGGGTAAAGCTGTCTTTGACCCCTGGCTTCTTCTGCAACTACTGATTAGAATCCATCTGCATTGGAACATCAAACATTAATGAATCTTCTTTATTTTCTCTTCTTACCTGGGTTACATCTTTGGCTAATCAGGAGGTGAAAGGCTCCAGATCCCTTACCAATCTCCTGAGCCATCCAGTCTGCCTTTGCAATTACTCCTAATCTTCTAATCCTAAAATATTTTCTAATGCTCTTGTTTATTCATTTGCTTTGTGCAATATAGCATCCAGAACATTTTAACTATCCCACATTTACGAAGTTCTTCATGTCATGCAGGCCAGAACAGATTCCTGGCTTTCATACAAGTTTGTGTAACACCACCCAGCTCTCTAACCTCCCCTATGGAGAATTCACTCCCTCTCACTCACTCTCTTTTTGCATTTTAAACTAGGAGAATCTTCAGAGTATATTCTTAAAGTTATTTACCATGCTGTGATTAATTTATGTGTGCACAAATCTACGTTGCACAAGTGAGGCAGAGACTCAGGGCAAACTCCCAGCTTTCTGGGCTGTTCATACTTACCAAAACAAGAAAGCAAACTACTGGATCACATTCATTCAAAGTAAGGGCATTCTTCTTGAGATTTATTCTGTTGCCATTGAAGCTAACACAGTTTTTGTGTCATTAGAATTTTATAAGTATTTTTAAAACAAAGACTGTGACAGAACAAGAACAAAACTTAAATTAAGGTCAGGAGACCAGATGTGCAAAACCAACAAAGAAAGAAACAGAAAATCAAGACTTTCATTTGCAAACTAGTGCTACAAGACTAATATCTAAAGAAGCACCATTCCTTCTATTCTTTGTAGATAAAATTACCAGACAGTTCCTTGACTACTGTAAACTCACACAGCCTTGCAGGCTTAGAGGCAAACTTGCACTGATTTATACCACAAGAAAACCTAGCTGCTTTTCTTTCTCCCCAGAACTCTACTTTTTGAGCTCTCATCTTTTCTGTAAGCTACCTTAGCAGTTTATAACTTTATATATAAGCATCAGTATTACTAGTCTTACCAACTGTCTTTATTAAGCTCTCTTCAAACACTACCAAATACCCCTGCAATAAGGTAAGGAACATCAACACATAAACTTCACTTTGAAGGCTGTGAATATACATTACATCAGTCGTTCCACAAACTGTCCATCTGAATATTCTAATATTAGTATAGACTACTTCTCACTGAAAGGCGGCTAAAATAGCTTATTTCTGTCACAGAGTAAGGCAATGTTCCCAGGCACTTACTATTTAGCAGCTGACATGCTGTAAATCACTGCCTATCATTCTGAAGAGTAAACTTGCTAATATCTCCATAGAAGTGATATAAAGAACTTTTACTGCATATAATCATAGAAATCATTCCTTATCAGCAATTGCCAGTATAGAAGTTAATTGTCTTTCCTGTGCTTTTTCACATATTTATAAATATGTGTATATACAGTTATATACGCATAACAAGCAAATACGTGTACATGCACTCACAAGCACATGCATATGGACTTATTTATATGTGTGATTTACCACCACCAATTTCTCTGCCTGCCACCATTTCTTGTTCATGTCAGTTGTTGAAAAGAGATGGCTGAACCCTGTGCTCCTGAGGAGTTACTCTCAAGTGTGCACGGCAGCCGCCAAGTCTGATCACGACTCAGAAATAAGATTCAAAATAAACAGGTATGCCCATATGCAGGTGCAACACTCAAGATAGCTCGATAGCTTTCAGTTTATCAGAAAAGTCCCCAGGGAGAGTCTGCAACGTGGCTGATGCAAAATAGGCGACATCCACCTTCATGCATGTACTGTTCTAGCATATGCTGCAAAACCTAGCGTGGCACAATCTAGTCCAAGAGAGCGGGACACATCATATTCAGCAACAGTTGTTCAGTTTATTGAGATTTAATTCCTGTATTATGGACAACTGAGCCGAAGGCAGTGAGACAAACAATATAAAATTTGGATCCATTTGTCTAACCATGCAAGGAAAATGAAATTCATTCATATATGTGTTTCTGTTTGCTCATGTCAACCACTTATGTCACCTTCTAGGAAGCCCTCTTGATGACTAAGTTGAACTTTAAGAAGGTTTGATTTGCTAATAATACAAAAGAAGATGCTGTACTTGTTTAGGCCTCCAATCCGTAATTCTCACTGTATCTGTAAGAGTCCCTTTGCCAAAACCACCAAAAATGTAAACTAAAACCTTTATCGTGAGAAGTGCTGCTGATTACATCTGCACCCCTAAAGACCCCTACTCCTTTAAGTCTTACCTTCCCAGCTTCATATTCAATCACTCTTAAAATAAGTGGAGGACCAAAAGCAGAACCCTACAAATAAAACCACTGGTTCTCATTCAGCTGAATCCTAGTTAGACCAGACTTTACACTAGTCACACATCTAACCTGAGAACAGAAAAGATACCAGATTTGATATACTGAAATCCAGACCACTAAAAACCACTCATGACATACCACCATGTAGATACATGGAACTCACCAGCAATTTATAAAGGACACGAAAGGAAGAGCTTTACAGATTCTGTGCAGGCACTTCTACCACCTTCTAGGACATTGAACAGCCTGCTGGCTGGACATCAAGAAATGCTTTTGGTTGCTGTGAAAATCTTGGAGAAGTCGTTAGCCTTATTCAATATATGTACTTGTATATGTAACCTTATATTATATAAGGTCAAGGGAGGTGGTTCTCCCCCTCTGTTCTACTCTCTTGAGACCCCACCTGGTCTGGGTATCCAGCTCTGGGATTCCCAGCATAAGGCAGACATGGACCTATTGGAGTGAGTCCCAAGGAGGCCATGAAGAGGATGAGAGAGCTGAAGCACCTCTCCTACGAACACAGGCTGAGAGAGTTGGAGCTCTTCAGCCTGGAGAAGAGTAGGCCCTAGGGAGACTTTATAGCAGCCTTCCAGTACCTAAAGGGACACGAGAATGTTGAAGAGGAACTTTTTATAAGGGTGTGTAGTGACAAACAAGGGGTGACAGCTTTAAACTGGAAGAGGGTAGGTTTAAATAAGATATTAAGAAGAAATTCTTCACTAGGAGCATAATGAGGCACTGGAACAGGTTGCCCAGAGAAATTGTGGGTGCATCACCCAGAGAGCCCCATCCCTGGTAGTGTTCAAGGCCAGACTGGATGTGGCTCTGAGCAACCTGTCTACAGGAAGATGTTCCTGCCCACAGCAGGAGGGTTAGAACTAGATGATCATTAAGGCCCCTTCTAACCCAAATGATTCAGTGATTCCCCTATGGCAAAACATTACACTGAGTGGTATAGGACAACTCTTACAATATTGGATGTCTAGAACCATAGAAGAAAACAACTGCCCATAACCTTTCATTATTCTGTGGGATAGTAAATAATGCAGTAATTTATTCCTTTTCCCCCCTCCAGGTACTAAAATACAATCAAGAAACTTAAGGATGGCTTTTATCAGTCCATGTTTTTTTGAGAAATTTGTCTTCTTATGTGTCTGTCTAGATCTAAAACCATGAAACAATCAAAATCAGAGGACTGGATTTAAAGAAAATGGGGGATTTGTACATTCTGAATCTTTTTAATGGCTGCATAGAAGAGGAGGTAGATCTCTGCCAATAAGCTCCAGAACCAGGGCCATGCTGAGCAGGAAGCACCTTAAAGGTAGCATACACAATATGAAGCAACTGTAAGAACTGCTGAGCACTGCAGTATGTCTTTATTCATGGCTGCATAAATACCCTTCACCCTTGGGACATGCCATCTGAAACCCTCACCTGAACGCAGACATTTCTGTCCTTTCTTTGAGGGGCACTATTCTCTTTGAAAACATACCAGGAAATAGGGTCACGCTCCCTTTTATACAATAGCCTAATGGCTTGAACACTTGTTCAGGAAACAGGAAAAGTAGGTTCCTTTCCTTGCTCTGATAGAGAGAATCCAAGCCTGATGCTTCACCTTTGCTGGGACTGTCCTACACCTTAGCTACAAGCTACTATATGGAAAACAGCACTCTCCAACCTTCCTGTTGAAGCTGGCCCACTTACTAGTCAAAAAGAAATTGGGGGTTAGAAAAAAGACTGCCTACTGTCTACGTGCCAGCAACTTGCCTGTCTCCAAACTTTAACATACACATTAAAGAGTCATTAGATCAGAGAAGGAGACTTAATCATACAGCAGCAAAGGCAATAGCTCTCAGCATCATAGCTGTTAACTTAGTCACATGAATTTTACTTTAAGTGAAGTCTTTAGATCCAGTATAAAGGCCACTGCTTTAGGCATGTCCACAAAGCCTTACACAGGCTCAAATATACAGCAAGACAGAGTTGCCTACAGAGATTGATCAATCAGCTAAATGTGAAGAAAAAGTAATGAGGGACACATCAGCAAAAGATCCATTGAACTCACTTCAAATATTATTTTGATAAAAGCTATAAAGCTGATTAACACATTCCCTGGGAATTCAGAGATGTGATAGTGAATGTTTTCTGAAATCTATACTGACAAGAAAGTTATCTCCCAGAAACTGCTCAGTGATTTTACCCAATCCTATGGAATTTATTATAACTCAGTGAGCCAAAAACCTTTGAAGAGAAAAAACAGGAACAAAGAGTACAGGAGATTTTCAACAGAAAGTAACATTTTAAAAAAAAAGACAAAGGAGTCTTGTTGGATTAAATATTCATACCAAATCAAAATCTGCATAATAGTAAGCCCAGAAAGATTGGATTATTTACACAGTTCCCAGACAAATCCTTTTTAGGTACTACAAAACACAGTCCCAATATTTGAATACCTGTATGTGAAGCCGAATGTATATCCCCAGTTTTGCTGATTAGACCCCCTAAAAGCTGCATTTAGGGTCGGGAGAGTGTTTTTGGATGGGGGTGAGGTTTAACTTCACTTCTGTGATTCAAGTCTAAAAATGCATTTGGTTTTTTTTTCTAAGCCCTCAGCAAATGGACCACGTCCCTAGATCTCTGCAGATAGGATATGAGATACTGCTTTTTCCTGCACTCAGACATTTTCCCACTGTTTTCTCTTTGCCTTTGTTACGAATTCCAACTCTGGGGCTCCATAGTATCCCTCACTACTACAAATCTTCATATACCAGCATCTCCAACTGACTACTGTGAATTAGATCAAAGTCAGTCATCTTCCTCCTCTGGCTTCTGTGCCCAGTTCCATGGCCTGAGACCATAAATCTATTGATAACTTCCAGCCCAGCTACAGCAGAACAGTTTGCTAAGTGAAGGGGATCAATAAATCAGATCCTAAGCCCAGTCCATTACTATTTCAAGTTAATTATAAAGGGATTATTTTCATTTAGCCCAGTACCTATACAAAATAGTATTGTTTACATGAACCAATTATTGAGGTTCAGTTCCCTCTCATGTTATACAGGAGTTTGACTGAACCAATTTTAGCTGGAGCACCAATCGATATGATCCCTTGTTGTGGCGGGAGATGCCAGCCATTCAGATGCCTGAGAAAGAAAACCTTCCAAAAATGTATATAAGAATAATATAAACATGTGTGGGTGCAAAGGGGATTTTCGAAAGTTCTTTTACTTTGTTTATGAATCTCACAAAGCTGCTCTGAATCAAGAGTGGGGGAGGAGAAAGCATAAAAATATTAATCAGTTACTATCTTCTGACATGTTCTGGATCAACATCTGGTGTATGCGCAAGTGATGAAGTATGGCATTTGCCACAAAAGCTTATTTAATCTTCTATTCCCAAACTGAGCAGGGAAAACTAGCACCCTTAAAAATTAAGTTTGCAGATCCCTTTTTCTTTCAAATAAACAGCCAACATTGTATAGGCTGTCTGTTCTATTTTGGAAAATGTTTTTTTGTCTGAGAAAAGATTGATCTTAAGTAGATTATCTATGGGCTGTTTCCTACCGCTTTTTGTCTCCCCTGCAGTATCTTACTGCCAGAGTTTAGTAGACAAGTATAGTCTAGGTTCAGCTGTTTTACTTCTCATTCTATCAGTTCAAACTGAGATAGCTCACACATCTGTTTTATTTCTCAGAGCACTGCAAAGGAAAAGTGTCCAGCTCATTCTAATCAAGCATAAACTTTCCTATAAATAACTAAGGACCTAACGAAACAATTGTTTGGAGGAAATGAAAGTGTGTTTAGAAACTCAAATTCCTCTATACTGTATGCCTGAGCTGTTCCAGTCTGAATGTCTTCCTGACAGCATGGATCAGTTGCTCTAAGATGCTGTCCCTGGAGTCAGCAAACTGAAACTATAGCAGGAAATCCAGGTATTAACATCATACTATGTTCTAATTATAAATCATCATTTCACAATCTGACATTATTCACTTCTAACCTCTTCTAACTACATCACGTATTTGCTTTCTAATCAGAGTTTGACAGGAGAGAGTGTCTGACATGAGACAGTGATCTTTTAGTAAGACAGCTGTTCAAAGATTGCAGCTTTTACGCATAGTAATGACTTTAGTTTGATTCGCTGCTCCACAAAGAAATTGTAGTTTCTTTTAAACAAGGAAAAGTTTAAATCATTTTAAAAGCTTCAAGATCCTGACTTGTTTTCTGGTTTTGGTTTCTTCCTTGAAGTTAGATGTTAGCCATCTTAACCTGTCTTGCAAAATTTCTTTTCTATAGCCATAGTCTCTGCAGGCATTATTAAATATTTTCATCTTTCTACCTTTTTAACATACCCTGCGAATCTTATCTGGTGATTACTACAGTGTTTTCATGTATGCAGTCACTTCAAAATGGATGGACATTTGAGGTTGTATGGTATGCAAGCTTTGTTATTTGGGTTTTTTTCTTAAAATCTGAATTTTTGTATCATATAGAATACTGAAATATCCTACTGTATCTCTCAGCTCAACAAAAATTATTTTTTTAAGGCACCATCTTTTTTTTTTAAACTAATTAAATATTAGCTGATAAGAAACTAACAGAGACTCCATGAAAAACTTTTGAGTTCACTCTTTCATAGTAAAAATAGACTTTTTTTTTTCCCCAGCAGTATCTGTAGTTTTTTTCCCTACTTCAACTAGATGAGAAAATGACTGAGGCAATAATCCTTTTCTTACAGGCTTACTAACGTGAAGGACAGCATGGATTACTTCTTGAAATATTTTAAATACCCATTGTGTATCTTGTTTTTCTGGCACTAGACAACTTTAGAACTGCCAAGACTTGCCATTTATTTTATCTTAATAAAGAATCAATAAGCCAAATCTTGACTCCCAGCAGCTGATAATTTAGGATTACATTTTTAATTTCCAGCTGCTGTCTTTTGTCTATCTGGTTGTTATTTTTCATTATTATTTGCTCTTTTCTTTCCATGACAGTAAATCCTTCAGATATGATTACCAATTCAGTGGTTTGCCTGTATGCTGAATAAGATCTCTTGCTATTGATTACCATAACAACTAAATCGTACACAGAAACACCACTGGTCAAAAAGCCAAATACTCCTCTACTGTACAAGATGCTCAGCAGACTTGCAGAAAGCCTGGCTAAAATAGACCAAAATGGTTCTTAAGGCTTAAGCAGTTTATATGAGATACACTAATCATGTAGGTAGGAAAGGCTTTGCAAGAACTGGCTTTGCAGGTGAGAAGGCAGTGAGCAGAAGTGGGGAGGCTGGGAGCATACAAACCTGCACATCGTAAGTCCCATTTAATAAGACAGGCCTCTGGGAATTGATGTCCTGCAGTACCCCTGAAAGCACAGTGCGATTGACTTTCTGGAAGTCTTTGGAGTGGCTGAATTGCACCATGTTGTGGAGAGCCAAAATTTTAGTGTCGAGCTCAGCATCCTGCCTGGTGCGGTTGTGCAGTCCTAGGTGGTACTTGCGGAAGTGTTTGATAAGATCTGTGGGGTCGTTCCCGTAGTAACCATACCCACAGATGTTGCATTTGAAGTCCTGAAGCTCTGGAGACAGAGGCGCTGTATCTGGGTTATCATTTACCAACAAATCTGCTTTTGATTTGTTCAGCCTTAAACCCCCATCTGAAGGCACTTGTGGGTTTTTTGAGGCCATGGGGACCGGGCTTGAGCCTTGGCCATCAGTTTGACCACTTTGCACTTGCACTGTTTCATCTGAAGCTTTTGGCGACATCTGATGCTCCTCATTTGTCTCCGCTGCATCTCCTGATGGGGTACAGACCACATCTTGGGTGTCATCTGCATCTGATTTTTGAGGAGACTTCAAGGGCTCACAGATTCCCCCAACAGCTGGAGATGAGAAAGCCAGCATATTTCTGTCTGTCACCTCATCATGAGGGAAGGATGGAACATTTCCTCCCTTATTGTGGCTTTCATAATTGAAGCCAGCCTTTTCACTCAGCACTGAGCTTTTCAAGTCCTTTTTAACACTGGAAGATGGCTCTTGGACATGCATGCAAAGTTCCTCCTTGTTACTTAACTCTGCCGCATCACCCTGGTCAGTGTTTTCTTGCATCTGCTCTGCAGAAAATTCTTTTTTCCTTCCAGACTCTTCACTTTCAGTACCTGTAGACTCAAGGGTCTGTACCTCACCTTCACTAGCAACGTTTCTTAGAGGGGGATTCTTTTTCCGGACCATATCTACCACAGAAAAACNGAGGAAAAAAAAAGAAAAAAAAGAAAAAAAACACCTATAGAATTATTCAAGATATAAAAGACATGTAACAGATTACAAACCTGGCACTTTTAAAAGCATTCTGAACTATATGAATACACTGAGTACATCAACTTTTCAGAAAAATTTTGTCAAACAGGTTTTAATCTATGAAGGAAACTTTTTTAAAAATGATCACAATGAGGCTGAACTTAACTAAAAGAAGAACTTAAATAAACCTATAAAAACACCACCATGAGAGTCAGTGAATTACATGTTTCATTATCTTTTGGGATGACAATGGTCTGGCAGAAATAATTTTAAATGAACACTTCTTTTAAATTAATTTTAAAAAACTAAGGGGAAAAATAAACTTTTGAAGTCTAATGTTCATACACTGCACAACTATATATAATGTACCTTTGCAAAAATATGTCTAAAAGACATAATCCTAAGAAGAATTTAAACAAGTTATTAGGAAGAAAACAGTTTTAGGAGAGTAAGTACTTCAGGTTGCAGAGAAAGTATTTTCCTAAGCAGGTATCAGTTTCTCTATAGCAAAAGCTCCCCCTCCTACTGCCCATAAACTTCAAACAGGATTATACAGATATTCTAGAGTCTGGCCCCACAGTCCATTATTCATGTAATTAGTTCTATTTGCCAAACAAAGAGAAACTAACTTTATTAGGAAACCCGTTGTCAATAAAACTTTACGGGCCTGGATCCAGACATTTGACATCACTGTGTGGCTGAGCCAGGATCTGCCCTGAAAACACCTGGAATCCACACGGATCTAATCAGCCAAACCTTCCTCTGCTCAGTCCTCCTCACAGACACAGCATTACTGCTAAATCTGCAAGTACACTTCCAGGATCCATTTAAGAAAGCTGAGACAGGACAGCAGCAAGAATCAGAGAGAAAGGGGGAGTCTGCCACTGGTGAGTTAGCTGTTCTCTGAACAGGGGAGATTATGGAAGGACAAGTAATCAGGCTATGCAGGTACTAAGTCAAATTCCTCATCCACTATGTATCTTCACCTTTCCCACCCTATTTAAGAGAAAATACATATATGAAACTCCCCTGCTCTCTCCACCGTGTGGTTCTGGATTTGATACTCATCACCAGCTGGCTTAATCCATTTGTGTTCACATGCTAGCTATGGGCAGAAGACAGATGTGCCACAACTTTTCTATGTTCTTAATCTTTGCCAATGGTGTATACAAGGATGGATGTTTCTCTTTGCCAAATTGTGTGTGGTCTGGTGGCAGCAGCCTGCAGTACCACACATGAGATGTGAGCTACAGACTCAAGTCTGAGCCCCATTCCCAGGCCAGCCACAGCCGGGCCCTACAGAGGCACTGGAGATGTATATTGCTCTGCCAAGGGGGGACCACCTGGTGACTCTGGGAGCAGCACTGATGTGCTCCAAATGGTGCTGTGTCCAGACCTTTGAAAGCCATGGACGACCTTCTCAAAACAGTACTTCGAGAAGCAAGGACGAGGACAGAGGTTAAAAATAAAAGAACAGGCATCTGTACATCCTCTTATTTACATCTGCTCCACATGAAAGGGCACTATATGCTCTGTTGATAAAAACAGATAACTTCTTAGGGGAAATGTTCAACTTGTGTCTTGGGCTGGCTCTGTTGTCTTTGTGGTTGAGCTGATCCACAGGCAGCATGGGCTACAGCAAGACGGCTTTCACACAGAATGCCAGCTCGTGTTACAGAAATTTTGACACTCCGTGTGGTCTTAATAGGTTTCTTAAATGCCTACTGTGATTCCGTACTGTAGAAGACACATGTGCTTGGGAACCAAATGTCTTCTCTTTAATGTCAACCGCACCTACCAGGGTATGTGTGAACTAAATTGTATGGTTTTTTTCCCCAGTAACTTCTGAACCATGAAGTCACTCAGAACTAAGAGAAGAGAAATATTTTCTGCTGTGGTAAGAGAACTATTACAATATAGACTCAGCCTACTAAAACAACATATACACATATATAATTCAAGGTATAAAGATAGTCATCAACCTTTTAGCATTACTGCTTCTCTGTGAGATTCCATGAATGCTCTTGGTTAACACACACTAAAAATATCAGTGAGCATCTCTGGTAGGTGTTCGGCTAAGTATGTATTTTTCTCCTGGTTACACATCCCAAACCATTTCTAAAATAACTTCCGTTTAAATGCAATTCGTGGTAGACGACAGACAAAGAAGTCCTGACTGCGCAATGAAGAAAAATCAGAAATGGAGAAAGTAAACATCATGACTGTTACCTCAGTCAAAATTAAACAAGACTAAATGCAATGTTCTAAAATGTTTTTGTTACAGATATTTTTGGCAGATAAGGAAAGCTTAGAGATTTGCTATCTTCATGACAACTGACAGAAGAGAGTCAGAGAAAAGGACAGGAAAAAAGTCCCTTTAAAGAAAAGAAAAATATGGACTGTATACAGGCTAGCTGGACAGCAGACCTAGATACTTTAGTTCTAATTTTCCCAATGTATTTGTGAGTCTGGGTGTTAGTGGAGGGGGAAAAAGAAAACCATATCTGCCTAGTGGAGCTTTTTCATGCAGTATTCTACACTTGGAGAAGGAAAGGAAAGAAGAAATAAGATAACATTAACTTCCTTAAGTGGAATTTGGAAGTATTTTCCCTTCTTTTTCTTTTAGCTTTTCAAAAATCATCTGTCATTTATTTGCTTGATATCCACTCAAGGGGACGGTAAGAAAAGACACAGGGATTTTTTTGTCGCTGAAATTCCACCACTATCATTATTCAGAGACATATTATGTAAATAAAACTACGTTTGCAATACTCCTAAATTGAAGAAACCATCCCCTAGCAAGTCATAAGTTAGATACAGAAAGAATATAGCCACTCTGAAATTATTATCTCTAAGACAAATAACAGATTGCACAATGTTTTATTGTGTGCCAAGAACGTTTTCGGTTAACAATTTCACTTGAAAAAATAGATCACATACTTGTAAAATCATACCCAGCATTGACTTCATAAGGCATGTGGCTTTAGAGTGCTTTTTACAATTATTAATTCTATTAGTCAACTAGCAGGCGGGCTAATGCAATTGTCTTAGAAGATGCACGGAAGACACAGAAGACATTTTGAGAGCTGATCTGTATATCTGCAAAACAAAACAAAAAAAAAAGGTTTTCCTTCCTAAATTATGCATTCAAAATATGCTTTTTACTTAAAAACATTATTATACCTATCGTACATTCCCATGCATCTATTACTGGGCACTATACAAATAGAATCTGCTGCTCTCTATTTCCCTCAAACATGAGAACTCCCATAGCTCTCTTCTCCTCAGACACAACACATGCTCTTTCACACACATACACTCACACAAAAATACAAAAAATACCTCAGAGGTAATGTTCACCAACCACAAAGTCTAAAACAAGTTTAAAGTAACTGTTGAAAATGAGCTGTAGAAAGTAAGTGTCTTAAAAATTCACATGCATCATAATGGGACTGGCCTAATGGGATAGTTAATGGCATCTAAATAACTGGTTCCATCAGCAGTTTTAAGTTAACCTCTGCTGGCTGCCTTATGTTCCACTCGAAACAAAACTAGTGGTGTTACTTTTGTTGTTAGCAGGCAACTTCCCACATCTCTAAAATGCCATCGCAATAGTAAGCACATTTGTTGGGTGTGAGTAAAGAAGCCAAGAACAGTCTTTGGGACTGAACTACCTTTTCATCACTGAAAATAGTGATCTTCCCAAAATAAAAGAATTACTGAGCCTGATGTGAATGAAAGGACTTTTCGAGCTGAGGGAGTTCTGGATAAGGCCCAGGTTGCAGTACTTGTCTTTGGGCTCTCTAATCCGGGGGTTTGCACCTTATTTTCCTTACACTGAAATTACCTTTAAACCACATGGGGTTTGGGGTTTTTTTTAGCCAAAATCATCAGTCACAGCTATTTCAAAGTAGAAATAATAATAATAGCCCTACGTACTTTCCCTCAAAAACAGCCAAGGCTACTCTGTGATTCATGCATCTGCAAGATACAGACTTTTCTATTCAACAATCATTCATATCAGTTTATCCCTGGCAACAAAAACTTCTGCTAAAATCAGTTTGTAATTCAGGATAATGAATTACCATAGTGACTACTATATGTATTTTAAAAAAAAAAAAAAACAAACTAATTCTGGTAATCAATAGTTTCTTAAGACTGGTGAAGATAATGACTAATTACCTTCTGATCACCAGCTCCCAAGTGGGTCATTGTTGTTGCTCATTACTTTTACTGAATGTGATGGCTTGTCATGAAAGCCTGTTGCAACAGAATGGCTGTTGCCTGGTGCTTGTGCTGCAGGTTTAGGTCAGATCTTAGTCATATGCTCTTTTTAACAGAATAATCCATCTAGAAATATGTTTCAATTTTATGAGGTTCCACTGACTAATCTTTGCACAAGTAGACGCACAAGCAGACAAAGAGCAAACTGAGTCAACGGTATATGGAGACTGTGATATTATCAGTCAATATGGTGCAGCAACAAAAACGTAAATGAAAATACACATTTATATTCAACAGGTTCAAGTAGGACATCTTTGTTAAGGGATAGTAAAATTAATACTTTTACACTCATATATATTACACACCCACACAAAGACATATAATGCACATACAGAGCTTGAACATCAATCATTTTCCCAGAATAATGCAGAAAAAAATCATTAACTCTCAGTGTCTCAGCTTAATATATGTGTAATACTTACCTATCTCACAGGAGTGTTGTGAGGCTTAATTAATTAGTGACTGTAAAGCACTTTGTGATCCTCTAATGAAAGGCGCTACATAGCACAAAGTATTATTAAAATCATTAGGACCACAAAAAAGTCCTGTGGAATTCCAGCCTACACTGTCTGTTGGGGTTGGGAGTGATCTTATTATTAAAAGGAGACCATCAGACTAATTTTCATAATTTTTTCAAGACTTTTTCCCCCTTTGCTGTTGTGATAGCACGTTGGTAGCTAGAAGTTTAATCTTTATCATCTTAATAACATACACTCATGTAGTTTGTTACTGCAGGGCTAGAGAAGAGAGCAGGGCTTTTGGCATTCATCTGGCTTTCCCTTGTAAGAAAAAATAAAATAAAATTGAGAGACATATTTTGACACCTTCCCACACTCCACCCCAGCAGGACAGCTGATCATGTGAGTTCGCAGGATACAGCTATAGCTGCATGGGAAAATAATGCTGTGGTTTTAATTTCTCTCCTTTTTAGACTTTTTTCTTTCACCAAAAAAAAAAAAAAAGGGAAAAAAAAGACAAAAAACAGAAAAAAACACAAGACACAAAACAAAACCCAGTTTATTGCACATAAATAGACTACAAAGACTGTCTGCTGTGCTTCATATAAAAAACCCCTAAGTGTTCAAAGTGCCGGCTTCTATCAAGCACATAAAGTCCTAATCAATCTGGAGCCTCCTCCCTACTCTCCATATAACAATCGAGCAGCTGTAAGGCACACGAGCTCCGAAGCCAGAAAGCTCCTGTCTTGAGAGACTGAATTTCTGGGAAAGCATCTCGGCTACAGGCTCCGTCCCTGGGGAGGCACCCGGCACCCAGCCCTCCTCAGCAGCCTGTCCCGCCAGGCTGGCCCAGACCTGCGCCAGAGCACAACCAGAAAGTTAACAAGCTCATTAGTACAGCCCACAGTTCAAAGACCTGCCATGTTTTCTAATTTAAGTGTTTAAAAAAAAAATAAAATAAAATAAAACCTGTAAATAACACTGGAAACTCCAGGCGAAATTGCTGCCCTCACTGAAAATTAGATTACATTAGATGCAAACTAGCCCAGACTCAGACACAGTGGTAGAGGACTGGTTAAAGCTGCTGCCTTTCTACCTTCCCTTGTGGACACCTGCACAATGAAATGACAGGAAAGAGACAAGTACAGCGTCACATCCCCGCCATCTCCGGCCGAGACACAGAGCAGGAGGCACTCACACGTGATGCTTCTCTCCCAGTATTGTGTGTGGTTCTCAGAGTGAGTCTGCCAGCAAACAACCAACACATGGCCCTCCCCAACTTTTCTCTGCTGAGAAGGGGAGGGAAGAACATCCCGTTTTGTGTAAGGAACTCAAGAGTCAGGCCCTAAACCATGGGAGGGCAGAATAAGCTTAATGACAAGCAACTGCCTCTTCAACAAGACCACCTCCTTTCTGCTTTGGCACAATTGTCTTCATACACCATACAAGACAGTGGATGGTACAGCTCTAAGCAACTGACAAGTTAATTCCAGGAAAGTATTTAATCTATACATGTTTTTCTACAAGGCCTCAAACTGCATGTCCACTCTTTCCTTCCTGAAATTGCTAAGGTAGAACATGTTACCTCGTATCAGTAAAATTAGGCAGGATCAGACACTGTGCTTGGACAAAATGCATCTACTTGATATTCTACACTCTGCATGCTCCACTGAAATTATGATAGCTTCATCAATCTAAAAAGTGCAAGAAGAAAACCATGCCTTATACATCATATTAGTAGAACAGCGTTATAGGAAAACACTGTTGTTTTGCTCCACCTCTTTTACTGTTTTGCATTTTCAGGCTCTTCAGTTTAGTCCCTGATCACCAATTTGCCAAGTGCTGTTTGCAATTTTTTTCCCACAAAGTCTACAACAAAGAGACAAGTGAAAAGAGCTGTGGTCCGTTCAAGCTTGCTCTTTCCCATTTACATTTACTTTCCCAACATCGATCGTTCTCAAATCTCTAAAGGTGCACTTTTGGACATCTTAAATCCTGCTCAGCTACAAAGTGCCATCACCTTCAAACAACTCTCATGAGATAAATCTCTTATTAATTCACATTGAACTAATTCACAATGATCTTTTCTATTACCTTATGCTTCAGAACACAGCACACATCAGTAGTCATTTAGCCACTGGAATAAATCTAACCTTTTCTATGGGTACGAAACAGACACTTGGTCATTTCAACAGAGTTTAAGAGTGGCATTTCAAAATAGATTGTTTTAGACCACTTCCAGGCACTTACTTCATTTTAAGCTCACTCCTAGGGTAATCACACAGACACTTTCAGGAGAAACTGAAGTCAAAAGGTGATGTGTGTGAAGAGGTAACGTGCAGGAGAATTTTATGCTATCTTGCAACCAAAATGAAGAATTCTAAACCTGCTTTTATTTAAAGGTTCCTGAGCACAGCAGGTTGCTGCTCTACATTTCTTACTGGCCTGCTGCAGAGAGTTTGTTCCTACCTGCCCTCCACTGCCATCCATCCAGGATGGGAGAGCCCAACAAGGCAAGATTCTCTCTGCCCTCACTTCCAATCAAGTACCTAAAAGCGCTCTGTACACATGACAACGTATTAAACCTCAACAAAGCTTGTGAAACAGGAAAACTAACATCACTGCAATTTTAAGGATAAACAAAATTATCTACAGAGAAATGAAAAATTTGAGGTGTTCAAGATGACGTCAGGGAGAGCTCTTGGCTAGCGACTGAACCTGGGTTCTCTAGATGCCCAGGTCCATATCCCTCCCCTGTATGTATTCCAGTAAAAGAAGTGTCACCCTAACACTTGGGTGCCAAGATCCAGTAATTTAATAAGGTACAGAAGGAGCATCTCGTGCAAAAATCTAAATGCTTGAATTTATCATGACAGTTATGGCATAAGCTGACATTTTATTTGTATGTAAATTAGTCTCCAAAAGAGCATTAAAAGGCCGCACTTTCAGAGAATATTATGCCTTTGCTTCTCTGTTCTGCATTTATCTAAACTCAGCTTTGTATATTAAAAGTAGTTTAATTTTTATGTATTGATGCTGCTTTGCATGCTCCCCAATCTGCTGTTATTGCACCACAGAGAGAATCCAGCCTGATTTGCTTACTGCAATAAAGTAACTGACTTCTGCCAGGACTGACACCTCCTGTGAGAGCCCTACCTGCCATCCTCTCTGAATCTTCTGCTTACTCTGTTAATTAGCTGTCGTTATACTTTACAGGATGCAGAACATTCCCTATTAGATTAAACCAGAGGTCCATTTAGTCCAGTGCTGTCTTCTGGAGATACCAGATCCTTCAAAAAAGGTTCAACTGCCTTTGGATAGAATCACCTACTTCTGTGAAAAATAAATTGCTCCTCATTCTCAATGCTTAAGACAGGGGCTTACTTTCTGAAGAGTAAGAGGGCTTGTAGGCCTTAATTATCTCTCACATTCTACAATTTATTTTTAAAGAATTCTTATATATCCCCACATCCAATATAAGTGACCAGTATCTATGTGAACATTACAATGATCCTGGTATCAGTGACATCATGTAGCTCTCACTTTACAATCTAAATCTGAAGGAAAAAAAAAATTTAAGTGTTTTGAGTTTGCTTCTTGCCAGTGGAGTACAGTTTTCCCTCAATCTTGCACTTGTGAGAATAAAAGACCATCTAGGCTGTGAGCACATCTATCACATCCCCACTGTTCATCCTGTCTTCAGGGCAAACAACCAGTCTTGCCAAACTCTTCTAGTAGGTGTGGCAATCTCATATGTTTCAATTTCTTTTCAGCCTGAGTAAACTCAGTGTTCTCTGTAATCCAAATGTCCTTTGAAGACAATGGGAGTTTAGGGTTTGCAAATGACTCAGAACTGAATCTGAATTGAGTGTACTGGCAGAGGCAAGCACAGTGCTACCTTGAGATGAAGAGTGAGGAAAGGTGACCTCCCAACTCCTAGGCAAGAGCAATCAGGTATGGGTACAAGAAATTACTCACTTGTTTTTTTGCATTAAGAATACAACGGACTGATCCTATTTCCCTTGAAGATAATGGCAAAAGCCCCACTGACTTCAAAAGAAGCAAGACCAAGATGTGTTGTCCCTTTCTGCCAGGCAAGCTGTATGATACAAGAGAAAGGCATCAGAGTTCCCTTGCCCAAAACCTCAGTCAGATGGAACCATAAATTACTTGGGAGAAGAGGAAAAGATGCAAGAGAGATAGAGGATGGTTTTGGCTAGCATTCCAGAAAAGTTCAAATAATTTTGTTTCCAACTAGAGGCAAAATCCTCCCTTTTGAAACGGGGTTGAAATTTCAGAAACTGGGAAGGAGGCAGAAGTCTACAGTCTAGACCTAAAACAGTAATATCAAATCATCACCGGAGAGGGCATTATTGTAGTACTTTTCCAGCCAGACCAGAACCAAGATGAATATGAGTTTGCAAAAATGTCCTTTTTTTTTCCTTTTTTTAAAAAAAAAAAATTTGGCAATGGTTTCCAGACACAAGTTACATAGGTAAAAGAGGGCAACCAAGGGCAACCGGAGTTGAGCCACATACATCAAAGCCGACTCTGGCTTTGGGTACCTATCCAAACTGAGCCTTCAAAGGTTCTGATGTTGCCCTATTGTTTAGCTTGAATCTTGTCTAAGCTTGTTCAGGAGAACCCACATTCAGAAGTATGGGAGAAGAGAAAAAGAACACACATTTTCCAAACTGTGATTGCAAAACAAAACAAAAAAATGTAAATCTACCCGCTGCAGGGTAATACTGGTAAGCGTGGCTAGCTATTGTTGCTCCATACTTTTCAATTTCCATATATTAGCATTCATTGCCAAGATTATTAAATCCAAAGTTATTTGGATGCTTTGATCAGCAAATTGAATCTTGAGTCTATATATGATGTACCTATATTCACGTAAAGTTTACAAAACTATTATATTTCCCTATTCTAACTTTTCCCCCCACATGCTGTGAGTTTCCATATATCCCACAGCCATACATTCCTAACACAGACTATTTTATTTAGTACTGTATTCAAGAATTTAGATAAAAAGAAAAGCAATGGAAATTGTTTGGCAATCTCTATATAAACAGTTCCTATACATTTGGGTTGAATCATCCAGTAAACTCTCTTCTTGACATGCCTGTGACAGATAAAACTTTCATCACCAATATGCCCTCTCAACTTGGAGATTAGGATACAGGGGATCCGTATTACAGAATCTCTTTTACCCTTTATGGCTATCACAAAAATTAACATCACATTAAACATAAGCAAGTCAGAATTTTGGCACTGTTTTTCCACTCGGCACAAATAACCCCACTCTCCATTGTGAATGGGGGAGAAACAACAGCAGCAGCAACCACAACAAAAGAGTGGATTGTGTGTTCCCCACACAAAACAGAAAGCTGTGCCTATTCAAGAAATCTTGGCCATTTGTCAGAAATTACAGAACTGATGTTGGAACCCAATATTAGCTCCAGCCAAAGCAGTGGTGAATTACCTTGCTTTTGGAATCGTCCCTATTAACAAGACTCTCTTGCAGCACATATCATATGGTCCTCATGCAGACTGAGAAACACTGAGCCACCTTCTTTAAAGAAAAAAAAAAAGTAAAATACATTTAAAAAAAGACCAAAGTGAATGCAAATGGATTCACTCTGAATGATTTGTCTATTATTTGCCCTTTTAATCTCTTATTTTTCTTTTGAAGCTGAGAAATGAAGTGAAATGCTGATGAGAAAGCTAGTCTTACAGTGCTTCCACCTTAATAATTTGTTATGAAATGGCTTTAAAACAGCAGCATTTTTCAGATAGCCATAAGAAGTGAGTACACACATTCACTGAGGAGTATGATTTCTGTTTTACTCATTTCAATTCTGGTTGGAAAAGGGGGAAGGAGGGCGCAGAATAAGAAGACTCCTTGATACTTTGCTGATGTGGCTTTGCAGCAGCTTCATGAGTGCTGGCAATCCTTTAAAACTGGCAAGGGGTGCCAGCGCCAGCCTGCTGACTGCTGGATGAATATATATAGTGCAAATAATGCTGTTCTTGAATCAGTTTTTCCCAAACTCCCACATAAACTTTCCATGGGAAAATCTCATAATGCTTGCATAAGTGATTTTATGAATCTAGCTTTCAGCTTTTGATAGAAGATTTCTTACGCTACTGGCTTTGATACTTCATTGCACAAAGGGATGGTGCCAAAAGCCCTCACATTAGCCTGGACCATACAGACATCAGAAATTTAATTTAAACATCGGTAATCTGCCAGGATCATAAAACACATACCAAAAAAAAGTTGTTTTCTTTTTTTCCCGAGAGGTAAATATGCAGTTTCAGAAACACACATACAACATAGGTGGCAGAAGCTGCACGCAGCAATGTATAGACAGGAACAAAAACTACCAATGGGAGTAGAAATCTTCAGTCTGCAGAGACAAACAGAAGTGAATAGTTGTTTTATTCCTACTGAAGATATATTTTGAAGTATGTTGGGCACTATATCTCTTTTCCAGCAGTAATGCACCTAAATGTTCCTTAAAAAATATATTCAACTTCTCTAAAGAGTTACAGAGAGGTACAACCACAGATTACAGTAATATTTCCATTCTCAAAAATCCCCTGTAAACAAGTAAGTCTTACCACATTGCTCCTGTCTTCCTCGTCAGAGCTGCCTTCATGCCACCTCAATTCCCAGTTCGGTACCTCACCAGTTTTAAGAAATATCCAGCAATGATGTAGAGCTGTTTTGTTGCATTGGGATGTACCCCACAAAAAGTGAAAGTTTTTGCCATGTTTTCACATATAAAGAAAGAAACTATTAAAGCAACTTCTGGGTTCACTGGCATTTTGGAGTCTAAAAAAAGTCCCAAAACTACTTGCAGAGGCTGCAACAGCACTTTCTTTGAAGTAATGTTGCAATTTGTGCAAAGGAATTTGGGATGTACCTGAGATCTGAAGGTGCGGGCTACAAATTAACACAGCCAATTAGGTGGAGAAGCTGAGTCCAACACGGATAGGGTGAGATAACCACAACTGGATAAAAGGACTGCCAAATGTGAGCCGATTGACTGAGTATAAATCATGTCATCCTGCTCAGCTAGCTGCTGCCCATCAATAATCTGTTGCTGTTTACTCTACCCATGACAATCAATCCAAGCTTGGGCTGCTTCTAATTTTCCAGTCTAGGAATAGCTTCAGAACATCCACAATTGTTACTTCAAACAACTCAAGAAATAAACGTTTCATCTACATATCACTGTGCAAATTCTTCCCAAAAGGGGACTAGTCAAGAGTAAATAATTACTCCTGTAACAGTTTGACCTGATAAACAGCAAGACATAAGGCTGCAAAGGAGATCTTTATACCATTAGGAGTCAGGAGAGAATCCAGCTTCAAAAATTACTTGATTAACTGATACAGGACCCAAAAACTGTGATCATTCTGTACAGAATGTTTCACAATAGATATAGTCATTTTTTAGGGATTACTATTAGCTACAAATTTCTTACCCCCTGAAATCTGGTACAACCGGATTTATACTACAAAGATGTCTTCCTTTGAAGAAGACAGAGATGAAATCAGAACCAATTAAATTTAAGCATCTCTTAAACAATTCTTTTGTTAAGCAGTATGTATTGAAAGAATAAGAATACATTAGAGAAATTAGAAATTATCTTCATAATTTGGCCGTGGCTTCTCTTCGTGTGAGTAATGAGAACAGCCAAAGATCACAGATAAGAACCTTAAAGTCATAAGACATTCGTACAACCATTTGTACGTAGATAACAAGATGAGCGTATATATGCATACATCACCTAAAGAACAGAGACTGCAGTAAACAGATGTGTTTGTGACATAGATGGTACCTGGGTCTTTCCCAGCATCAAAATCTGCTGACTAAACCAAATATAGACTTGAGCCTCCCTTTTTAAAAAAATTACATCGTTATTGAATCCCATATCATCTTGATAGGCCTTGGCCTATTAGTAAAAAAATAATTACTCTTTATGATTCCCAGATCTAAAGGAGCAATTTGATTTCCCATCCCACCCTAAGCTGTTGCAGCTCTGGATCTCCTTTGAGTGTGAAACAAAAATACCCAGCTCCGTTCATAACCCTCACGCTTCATTCGCCCACAGCAGAACCTACACATTGTTCCCATTTTGCCTGCTCACAAGATGGCACGCTTGTCTCACGCCAACTGCACAAATAAGTCTGTATTACACTCACGGCATCAGGGATAATTAAAGGCTAGGCACGGAGGTGGCAGCACCACCAACGGCACCGGCAGGGCTGCAGGTCCGAACGCCTCTGCTGCGGTGCCTGAAAACACCACGTAGGCACTGAGCTGCTGCTTCTCACTTCCCAAGCTCAGATGTGGGAAACACTGGGGGCTTGGAAGCAGCAGAGCCCAGGAGAAAAAAAGCATCTTCTTAAGCCCAAACTGAACTTCATCTATGTAGAACTCTACTGGCCTCTGAGCTAAAGGGGGCTTGTGTAATTCATGAGTACACTGTAATCTGGGCAACATATACACACTTGATTAGACTCTAAAATTACTGAAAATTACCATCTCCCTTGCGTCTTTCTAACAGCTTGACATATCAATGTCTAATGTCTCATTATGTTTCAATTGGAATCATGACTGTAAATCACTGGAAATACATAAGAAGGATGAGAGGTAAGATTTGGGTGGGGGGAAAAAAAAAGGATGCATGAGAGACTAGACTTTAGAAACTTTAGGAAAATGTTAAAATCAGCAACAGAAACATCATATAAAACTGAGAAATGGCAAGTCTACTGAAGGTAGGGGAATAAAGACCTCCATGGGTCACTCATCACAGGAAGAGTTAAGATTTGTTCAGATTTAAAGAAATGTCCCTTTTTTTTTTTCTTTTCTTTAAAGACAGGTGTGGATAATAGAAACAATAAGAACACAGGAATATTATTGTAACTGTTGATTTTACTCACATTCACTAGAAAACATCTACCAAAATAGAAAATACACCACTTTAAATGTCCCCTGCAGCAACAGTGCATAAAGTCAGGGACTCTCGTTTACACGACAGACAAGTACGCATATTTAATTGTACACACAGGCCCTTCAAGCTAACTTGTGTTCTTTATACAGGTATCCAGCTGCTAATCATTTTCTGCAGATCCCTGCATTTTGCCCTGAATTCACAACATCACAAGACATTTCAATCTTTAACCCAGCAAAAATGAAATACGTCTTAGGCTGTACTGGAACTGGCATGTGAACATTGTAACTGGGGTTCAAGAAGTGAGGAAATGTCATTTAGGCATCAAGATGAGCAAAAGGAAGACCATGTGCAAGCTCACACTGCCATAGCAATGCTGTGCAAGCTGGAAACCGTGAAGCCACATGAAAGCACTAGGAACTTCTCACTGCCAGTTAAACTGCTTCCTGTAATTATAAATATACCAAGGTTAAAGTAAGAAAATTATTACAATACACTGATAGAAAATGAATTCCCAAATACTCAAAAGATTAATCAACAACAGTCTATCAGCATAAGACACTGTGGCAACACACAGCATTTCTGAAGCAGACAGCCTGGCACTTTATTTCCTTTGCTACATGAGAAAAATACAACATCAGATCATGGGTGCATCCCAAGTGTGGGATACTCTTCTGCAGCTCCCAGCTCCAAATGCTCACCCTGGCAACATCCCGACTACACATCAGAAAATCTGGTTTGGCACCATTCTCCTAAGCATTTTGGACTCCATCAGTAGAAACTGAAGCGAACAGACAAAGCGCAACATGTGCCATCCAGCAGATTAGGATTGCAGGGTCTGGTCTGCAAGAGAGAATCAGCAACTGCTCAGTGCAGGCTTATGCTTCCTACAAGCACTCCACATTTCAGCAATATTAAAGAGACACTTTCTGCTCTAGTTTATAAAGTCATTTTTTCATTATTATTTCTTTTTTGGGGTTTTTTTGCCCCCTTAATAAAAGAGTAAATTATTAAAGGAGGAGAGGCAGACCTATGGTTAGGCAAGTAACCATGCACTGGGAAATTTCTCTTAATTTCCTTTGTGTCCTCAGAAAATCAACATTATACACTAATTCCTCCCACTCCAAAACAGCCATATCACAGCTATGTTTACACTGTTTTTCTAACACTCATCAAAAAGTGAGACTGACCTTGAGGCCAAATGACAAAGCAGAGACTGAAACTCTACTACTTTATTCTCAAGCCACTTCTTTCCATTTGAACTAGAGTACATCAGGGTCTAAAAGTCTCATTTCAAACAGCTGCATCACAGATGAGCTAACAAGACAAATACTCAAGTGTGTTTATACAGAAAATACTAAGGAAACTGAATGATAACAACAGTTTTGTGGTATCTTCAATCTAGAGAAATACAGAAATATATAGAACACTACTGAAAATTGTATTGCAAGTGGGAATGAAAACTAGTACGGAAAAGTGCGTGCTTTGTGAAATAACTATCCCTCACACTTTATTAACTGTGACTGAAGAAGGAAAAAAAGAAAGAAAAAGCCACAGTAGATGACAACAAATATATACCAGTCCAAATCACACTTTAAAAGGCCTTATGTCCCAGGCAAAAATTTGAGCAGAAACAGGTAAGTAATGATGTCACAGATAATACTGCATTAAGAAAACCATTTTACAATGTTCAAGAAAGATTAATTTTAATGAAAATTAATGAAGATATGGAAGATGTAACTCTTCTCTTTATGAACATGTGAAGCGCAGCTCATTTAGACTAGAAACACAATTGCTAGCAGCAGGTAAACATTAGGGAGGGAAAAGCTTAGAATCCAGTTGGCATAAGAACAAATAGACTAGCCATGATTAACTTTGGGCTGAAAATGAGAAGGAAGGGTTTTAACTGACAAAGCAGTGAGGCTATGAAACATCCTTCCACCAGACGCTGTCACGGCAAAAAAAACTCTACCTAATTTTAGGATAAAGGTGGGTCACTTCATAAAAGGATTACATACTGTGGTTGATGTTCAAAGAGTTACCCACTGCTCACAATTCCCACAGAACTTCAGGACAGCAAACGCAAATCCATTTTTCAGGGTATGCACAGCCTTAACACTCTTCCTTGAGAATACACATGCCAAGAACACTGGTTCCTCAAAAGCAGTTGGGGTGAAAGTAACTCTTTATCAATTTTTTTAAAAAATATTTTTATTTTTGTAGTGACCTTCTGCATTCCCTTTAAGGCTGATAGTTTTAAAAACACACTATCTTCTGCATTCAAACTAAATAGAAGATATGTCTTACTTACTTGGGCAGCAGGAATTAACTGTAACATTACAAACCTTTTGTGAAAAAAGCCATGCTTTCTATCTACTGTCTTACCAGTCATTTATATGTCTGACTGTGCCATACTTCAAGCAGGCATTGTACATTCTTTTTGTATTTTGAAGGCAGTTTAGTTATTAAAAATGCAATGAGAAGGCAATTCTTAAGCCCTCTACATAGGGCTCAATATATACATACAACAGACACACCCAGAGTTGCCAACACTACTTTGCCAGAAGAATCTAACAGAACTACACTTAAAAGTGGAAAAAAACAAACAGGTAAAATTATTTTCAGTAAATTGTGCACAAAGTCTGAGTAGGACAGCAGCCTACAGAGAGAATGTAACTAGACCTAAGTTCAGGCATTTTGACACTACACCTTACTGGTCATCAATTTTTCTTTTTTTTTTTTTTTAACTCTACACATTAAAATTCTACATGTTATAGTCTTCAACTGAACTTAATCTCTTTGGATAAAACTAAACAGGTAACGGGTGACACCTGCTGCTCTGTCTACTGACAAAAATAAACCTTTTGCTCCAGTTCCATGGGGAAATAATATTACCTGTCTCCCTGCTCCTTCTTGAAGCTACCACATCTCTCTAGAGAGTTGCAACACCCCTGTTCTCACATAATCCACAAAGCCAAAACAGAGATGGCTATACAGACAAGCCTAATGTGGGCAAACTGACCAATGCAACTCTTAGAATACCTGAAAAGCATTTTACGGGGTTCATTTGGGCCTGACCAACCTTCACACATTATTTTGGTTTAGCTGTGTAAACACCAGGCCATTTGTTCCAAGTTTCTTCTTTTTCCACACTAGCACAAATACATTTCTACTGCTTTTTTTTGCCTTTCTGCTGCACTGAAATGCATTTAAACATGTATTTATTTATTTATTTATTTATGGTGCATACTGTCTGCTAGAACCAGGGCTCTTGAATAATCCTTGCTTTGGAAATCCTTTCCAGCATTTTGTTTCTGCCTGACGTAACACACAAAGGTCTTTTTCTCCTTTAAATATATCGCTGGTTTTGCTTCTGCTTGTGACAAAATACAAAGACTGAAGATTTCCACCACTAAGCACAGAGAGGAGAGGGTAATCCTGACAGAGTTCTAAGGAAAATTTGGTTACATTTCTCATCAGGAGCAGAACTGTCACTGCATCAAGGCGAGGGTGCCACAGGCAGATCCAGGAGCCAGAATCCAAATGTGTGATTTTATGATGGGCTTAAGCCCTACTGGACCTGAGGGGGCCCTGCCCATCCTTCATCACCATCTGGGGGCCCAGGCCCTGCCCTCTGCCTGCACCCACTCTGCCCAAAAATGCCTTGCTCGCACCCCGGGGCTGGCAGGGGGCCGGTCAGACTCTGCCTTTCCGTGGCTGGGTTAAAGGAGCTCACTTCTCCTCTGGAGAGCCCAGCTCCCATCTCCTCCTCTGGCTTTGCAAACTCAACCAGCACTGGAACTAGCACTAGTCCCACAAGCCAGGAAAGGGTCACACACACCTGAAAAGCCTCCAAACCAAAGCAGTACCTACTCCTCACCCCGAAGGATGACAGGGCAGCTCGCCATACTGATGGTCCTGGGCCAGGGGCCACACTCCTGGCTTGGCTGATGGCTTCTGCACACCTGCAGCCCACCTTGCCTTGCACACATGGAACACAAAGCCATCCCTGACAGTGTGGGGCAATGAAAAGAAGCCAGGCCTTAAAGGAAGGAACAGTTAAAATGTCGTTTTTTAAAGACAAGAGAGGGGGAAAAAAGATTTCAGAAGAAAATAATCTTTACCTGGCAGGAAATATAAGTGCTGTCTTCAGAAATGTAAAATCATTATTGCAAGCAAACTGATTCATTAAGTAGCATGCAGAGGAGGATTATAACGATCTCTTTGCCATTAAAATGCTTTGAAACTATACTTCTGTCAGCTATGCTAATGATACTCAGATTTTATATTACACTGCAGAAGCTATGCTCTGGGTAGAATTTGGCGCACTGTGTTACACAGGAGTTCACGTTACAAAAGCACTTATTAGTTCATATTGACTATAAATATGTTTAAAATGCCCAGAAAACCAACCATACTATACAGAAACCAGACAGAAGGGTAACGAATGGGTTGACACCAAGAGGTACATTCCCCTTTCACCCAGGAACCTCTTTCTATGACTGAGAATGCTATCTTTGCCATATTTTCTCCAAAATAAAAAGTCTGCTTGAAAGCTAGAAGTCTAATCAATTTTTTGTTTCCTGATGTCCACATCTGAATACTGAAGAAGAGCACTATTAGAAATAAACTATGCATTTATATTTACCTTTTTACCTGGTAGAAAGGAGTTTTATTTCAGTGAAATTAAGGTCTGGCATATTTTGATAACTTTACGTAAGCCCTTATTAAATATAGCAAAATTCAGGCTCCAAAACCCAGTGGAATTGGCACAATCAAATTTCTATGTGATTTATCAACTTCACTGTCACAGTAACTAACTTGGTGCATTTCTCTGCTTGGTTCTCTCTGTAAGCTGTCAGGAGAAGTCACTCTATCAAACAGAAATGTAACACTATTTTTATTGCTTATCTTTTTTGCCTTGGGTTACATCAGTAAGTCATCTCCCTCTGTCAACTTGACAAGAGTCTTTTTGGTGTTGACCTTAAAAGGACACAGCTCTGACAACTTTGGTTTGGCTTTTTTTTTTCCCCCGTTAATAGTTCTCAGCTGAATACTTGTTCTTGGTAGTCCAGAATCTTCATCTGGCCCTGTTTTATACCCCATGAGCAGACTGAGCAGAAAGTTTTGGACCCTCAGCCCCATAGTACTTTCCAGCCTTTATCACAAGAGGCACTGGAGAAATTAAACGTAAATACTACTCCAGCAAAGCTATGATTAATTACAAGAGGTCTTCTAGATTCGGTCTTATTTTCTTAATGCTCTGTAATTAATTAATATAAACATACATACTTATTTCCACAGCCTTTGCTCAAGATATTAAGAACTCCAATCCCTGGACTCAGTCCCCCCTGGTATTTTCTCTTATGTTACATAAGTAACCGTGGCTGACTCTCTCCAAGTCCCAGCATTTGAAGATCAGGATTAAAAATCTGCTCAGGATTTTAGACAAAGGAAGGAAGAATATTCTATGAACTACATACTGTGAACTACAATATCCCAGCTAGGGGATATTTGGAAAATACAAAAATATTTAGGTAATCTGAAAACAGCACTTCTGTTTCTCCTATGCACCATCCAATAAATGCAACACATTACTGATTTAAAGGAATAATGTGACTTTGTGCCAAATATCTCAGAAAGTAAAGAGAAAGAAGTATGCAGCGTATTTCAAATTCATCACACTATTTGCGCTGTTGGTTACTTACATGAATACAGACTTTAATCACAGCAACTTACACTTCACTAGTTTTACTTGTGACTTAAACTGGCAAGCCAAAAACATCAACATACACATACAAGATGTATGTTTTCACTGTATTTCTGAAAAGTGAGAACTCAAGAAATAATTATTGAAATGCAGTGGTTTAATCAAAAGAAAGCGTCTCTGGATAGTGACTTGTGTATGTTGTATCTATATGCTCTTAACCAAGCAGTTACACAGCTCAATGTTGTCTTTTGGGTTTACACATGGTTTTATGTCGCTACATAGCACAGATTTCACTCCATGTTTCCTATTTACTAGGTAAGAAAGTTTCTTTATGGTTTACAAAAGCTGGAATTATATTAAGAATCATTAAAAATCTCTTCAAAGTATTGCTCGTCAGTTCAATGATGCCCGAAGTATACAGGAATGGGGAAAAAAAGACATTTACAAAACCTGTTTTGCATTAAAAACTAATTTAAACAAAGAATTACACGTGAGTTGTTCACTGTGCATTGTTCATCCAATTGTTTTGGTTTATCACATCTAGAGGTAACAAAGCTCATCATCTCACACTTTATTTTCATCCATATAATGGAAAAAGAAAATAAATTTTCTGTTGCCTTTTTTTTTTGTTTGTGGATATCTTAGTTTTGAAAGTGAGAGTCACTGAGCAGAATGTACAATGGAGAAAATAGTGTCACTGCATGAGCATAGAAGCCTCTGGCAGAAGCCAGTTCGATCACTTCCACAAAGCGGTCCCAGGTGTTTAGACAGCCATTTCCACCAGGATTGTGGTGTGACGTTACTTAAAATTTTGGCACCAAATAGGTAAATATACACAATCAAACAGTACATAAATCTGCATAGACTTAGACCTTAAAACCGATCAAAATCTGAAAGTCATATTTTTAAAAGGTATCTATTTAAGTCTTTTTTTTAAATACGGGTTTCTCTATTTTAAAGAAAACCTTTTTTTTCCCTTAAGCATTAATTATTGTGTACCTTGGTTATTCATATTAGATTAGTTAGGAGTCCAGCAATTGTTTTAATATATACTGGAGTAGTTTCATATAATATCTTTCGGGATAGAAATATGCTTTAATATACTATAAATTAAAAATCAAACCACATACATGATGCTACCAGTTTTGCTATGCTCCTGCAAGTATCTGCAACATCAGACTATTATGCGCGAGATGATCACAGAAGAGAAAAACCTAACTGGCAGAAGTCTCAATGGGCTTAAACCAGAACAAAAAAAGTGTACTTAATTTAGGAGCTGAAAGTCTGTCTGTAGTTTGGCACATACAGCACATCACACCATGTAATTTTATAAAAATCAAATAACTTTGCAAATCACTTCAAATATTTCCTTTCTCATTGGTTTTAATCATGTTTGAAAGGAGAGAAAAAAAATTACAGGATGAAATGAAAGCAAAATGTAATGATCTAGGACTCTTAATTCTCCTGAATGAACATTCCTAAATTTTTGGTCATGGACCACTGTCAAACTTCAAACATAACAGGGAACCACTATGCAGCCTTCACACCAAACTTTTAATTAAAACCCCTAAATGGATGATATGATACACCAGATCAGTATCATACCATGATTTTATGTGTCTGCAGACCACAATCTGGAAACAAATATATTAAAGGATTGATTTTCCAAAAGGGAATGCTAGTTTCTGGGCTTTTTGGCATACTCATTTTATGTATTGAGATATTACACAGTATCGGAGCAAATATCCTAAGACCACCATTCTATTGGTTTTTAATAGTACAAAGGTAAAATACCAGTTTAAGACAGGATTTTTTAATGAAATATCACAAGTCAATTCCAAAATAATTAGATGAAAATAATCATTTACCCTGGTATCTCCCTTTCAATCTAGACTGTTGGTTTCGAGGTTTTTTTCCATGCAAAATGACTGGAGTCACATCCTCCTTTTAATAAAATACCTATAAAATGTGGAAAACTAAGTAATTTCCAAAGATGTCCCCGAAAGGGCCAGTCTATGAACAGCAAAAGCTGTACTTGCTTCAGGCTTATCACTACAGAATGCGGAACAGAATTTTGGAATTTATGTATGTATACACATACATATTTATATACATATATATAATATAAGAAAATGTTGTTTGATGTATATATGCGTACATAAAACCGTTCAGAAAGAAGGACAAAAACAAGAAAAAGACTATATGCATTCTTAATGGCTTTATCTAAGTTTATTGGGGATGGGGAGGGAGGAAGAGAGAGAGAGACGGAGAGAGAGAAAGGGAGAGAAAGGGAGAGAAAGGAAGAAAGAGAGGGAGAGAGGATTGTCCTGAAGCTGGAGCGGGACAACCGTGACTGCTATTTTGTGCCCAGCACTTGAGTGACAGCGCGGGGGGAAGAGTGGTTAATCACCGCGTTCTGGGAACCGGGCAGAGAGAGAGGGAGCAACTGCTTTCCGCAACACTTCCTGCGATAAGGAGGCAGCGCTGGCACACGGACACGGACACACGCGAGAGGCGGCTGCGCGGCGCAGCGCTTCATGCGACTGCAAACGTGACCCGCAGTCCTGCGCCCCCGACACACGAACACAGGCGCACTCAGTGCCTCCAGCTCCGGCCGATCGCGCTGCTGCGGGTGCCGGGAGCCGGCCGGGAAGGGGAAACCCCGGCTCGTCCCCTCCCTGCGCTGCCCGCGGCGGGCAGAGCCGCCGGAGCCCGCCCCGTGCCCGCCGCCAGCGCTCCCCGGTGATGCTCGTTCACGACAGGCACCCAGAACTTCAGCGCTGAACAAAAGCTGCCGGGCTGACGCCGCAGCACAGCCGGGCTTCTATTTATTTTATTTTTAAGGGCGATCCCAAGAAAACTTTAGTCGCTCAAAGTCAGCGCGGTACCCCCACCCGTTCCCTAAGCACTGTTATTAATCCTTGAAAGAATTGCAAAGTAAACAAGACAGGGGAGGCAGGACAGGCATTAAGGCCAACACGTCCCATATCATCCAATAACTTCCCCTTACATGCCCAGTACAATGCGGGTTTGCTGATCACAGCTTTTCCACTGTACCAGAGCCAAGCGCAGGCAATTACTTACACTTATGTAGACTTTTATAAGAGATAACAGTTATCTCTATTGAAAGGCACAAGTTCGGGGGGGGGAGGGGGGTGTCCTTATTTTTTAAATTGTTTTTCATTACCAAACTGGTTAAAAAAACACACTAAAGGGTTTCTGTGCGGGGCACTGGCTCCCCTAGCCCTCCGCAGAGCCCCAGACAGAACAGAGCAGAGCAGCAGCTCCACGCTCCGCCGAGGAGCGCTTATCCAGGCCTGGATGGAAAAGCCCCGACAGAGCCCAGCCCCCCGAGCTGCCAACCCCCAGCGGAAGGTCCCGTAACCCCCGGCCCAGCAGGTCGGGGGAGCCAGCCCTGGGCTGGGCACGACGGGCCCGGGGCGGCTGCGCTGGGCCCCCGCCCGCCGCGGGGACGCGCCCCCCGGGCAGGGCAATGTCCCGTCCCGCGGCGCTCTAGCTGGACCCAACCCACGGGGATCCAGGTAAAACAAGCCGTGTTGGGCCCTGCTGCCCCTACCAGCCACGTCCCCCGGTCAAGATAAGGGCAGGAGCGATCTCCGTATTTTTAATGCAAATGAGATGCAGCCCGCAGGGTCTCAGCAAATTGTCAATGCATTGGGGATGCCACTGCTCTTCAGCTTTGTTTCCACATGTGCTGAAAGTTGATGAGTGCTGCTTGTGTTTTTCTTCCCATCACCAAAGGACACAGCACAGATATCAGAAGCAGGAAAAACCAATGTTCCAGTAGCACTTACAGACCAGATGGCCGCCGCCAGCATCTTCAGTTGTATCAGTACTTCTACCAGTGCCATTTCACTGTATTTTTTCCTAAAATTCATAATTGTAACTCAGAGCCAGAGTATTTCTGAGCAAAAGGAGAATATACTGCATTTATGGAGTTACCATCTCTGCATTCACGTTTTAAGCAGAACTATCCAACCCTGACACACTTAAGGGAAAGGATTTCAGCATAGAAGGTCTGCCTGTGTTTATAAACCAGGGGCATTTTACATGCTGCAAAAGTATTACATGATAGCAAATGAAAGGAGGTTCTATTGCCTTAGTATGAACTCACCACAGGTGTGCTTAAAACAGAAATTAAAAACGTGATTCACTGTAATAAAGACACCCCAAACAACTATTTAAAGTGATTCAAAATACAACATCTGGGGGTGGGGAGGTGATGATACAATGCATCTACTTCTCACCCCCCCAAGAAAATACAAGCTCCAATAATAATAACAATGACAAATAAATAATAATGATAATGGCACATATTTATACTTTATGCAGAAGAACAGCAGGGTTCTTAAGATTAGTCTCGCTTTCAGTTTCACTCAGCACTGAACTAGTCAGATTTGCGTTAAAGAGGTGTGGAGTGTTACTTAGAAGTTACAGAAAGTACATCGGCATGTTAAAGAAAAACAGAAAAACAGTATCAGCCTATACAGGGAAATGATGGCTAAAACAGAAGATACGATTCTAACACACCACTCAACACATCTTTTCCTCCCCAAATGCACAACAGACATAGGAACAGGAGCTTCAAATACTTACTAAACTTATGCAGAGAAATAAATGGGTATCAGTTGCATGACTTAAAAAGCCAGAGGAAAAAGAAGGAGCAAATTTTTCATGGAAGCCTTGAACCATACAAGCTGCTCATTTGCCTCATTCACATCCTCCTCCTTTCACTGCACTTCAATTGAAGAAGGCAGCCTTAGCAATATTCATCTTAGAAATCCAAAACATTGCCGAGACCACACTGCAGCAACAGATCTGCTTCCCATGCACTGACGTACCTCCTCAACATCTGAAAGAAATTCCAGCTCCAGTCAACCCATAAGAGACATGTTGCCTGACTGTACCTTGATGGTATTGTTTATGAAGATGGTGATTTACACACTCGTAATGATTTAAGCAGCTACTTTGCATACATTACAGAGAGAACCTGAAACATGTGACCTGCTTCACAGGGCAGGATTATACCTCTGTTCTTGTTGTGTCATGTGCAACCACATTGTTTAGTAGTTAAAGGCAAGCGAGCACTCTGGTATTCTATTGCCCTCACCATGTATGCAGTGCGAGAGTTTCAGCATGCTTCTGAAACCAAAGGTGAGCCTCCCAACTTCTAAAGATAGACAGTTAAATAAATGATATAATTGTCAAAGGGGCTCAGTCAAACTTACCACATGGTTCTGCCCACTCAGGATTATGACGTTTGTTGGCAAACTTTTTAGGACAGGAAATCTTTCATGGTATTAATAAATTTGTAACAATGATCATATTCTTAGGGACTACTCCAATACAAACTTTCATTAGCACTCACACCACCTCTTGCAAAGCAGAGAATGTATGCATGATCATCAGCAGCTAGGAATAAACAAAAAGAACTTAAAATCCTTTTTTCTTATGTTATTCTCAAGAAAAAGACAAAAGCTTTTCAGAAAAATTGAAACTAACATCTGAAGAACGTCTGACTCTGCCTGTCAGCTCCTTCATAATTTTTAGTTGTTTTTATTGATCCATACACTTCTTATGCACAACTTCATTACTGCTTTGATAATTAAAAGATAATTAAATACAAGACAGAGCATGTATCATGCTGGGGAATCATTTAGTAAGTGAACTGTTGTGCTGAAAAGTGTAATTCTTTCTGTCACTCACGGGGCAGTGATACCTCAGTAACAGATGCCACAGGAGCTATTTTGGGGATTATCCAGTGGCTCACTGGAGCCACGGAAAACAGCAGCAAAGCACACGGTTCAGAATTCAAGAAAGTCAGACTACAAGGGCCTTCACACTTTGCAAACACATAAAACAAGAGCACATTCACACAAGTTTACATCAACTTCAGAGCAAGTACAGCATTTCCCATACAATATGTAATAAAAGATGTCAAAGTCTGACTTTTTTTTTATTTAGGAACAGAGAGGAAGACTGGCGGGCTGAAGAGGAGGTATATTAGCCACACCAGGAGTGAAGGCACCACAGCTTTGCCACTGGCTCACTAACACTGCAGTTATTTAGATTCCCTGTGCCCTGGCTCACCCATCAGTACAATGGGTATAATACTTCATCCTGTCCTTAAGAGGCAATTACTGCTTGTAAACTACTCTGGGAACCTTGATTAAAATGCGCTGCAGCTTTGCGATAAGTATTCCCTCTGAAAGAACACACAAGCTGGGTTTTGATGGTGGGAAGTACTACCTGATGGCTGCAAAAGAAAAATAATCATTCTGAATGAGATGTATGTGCCTGACCTATGCACATGTGTAGGTGGATCCCTCCTGGAATATTTTTTTTCCTCCTTTTTTCAGTTACTATGTGTATATTGCAAAAAGAGGAGCAGTAAGAAGAGATAATTATAAAGCTTTTGAAAAGCCCTGGTGTTTTCACCAGAGGATCACAGTGGGCCGTCTTCAAGAATTCTGATGCAGAACTCTATGTAATTAAAAAACATAATTATTTGCAATACTCCTCAAACCCTGTTTTCATTAAGGAGAGAAGGGGAAAAAAAGACAGATCACTTTAAATATGAATGCTTTATGAATAAAGAAATTTTTTTAAAATTGATGAGCATTCATTTTCCCATACAGTCACATAAAGTCTGAGTAGTTAATGTAAAACATAATTATCAACGTTTTAAACCACATTTTCCCCTTGAAAATAAATAAATAAGGACGCCAAAATCTTTTTTGTTCATTAAGAGTCAGATCCAGCAGAAAACATCTGCAGACTTCTAGACCAAGCAAGCCCTGGAAGGCCGTGGTACTGGCTGCACCTCGTGCCAACCTCAAAAATTTGGCTGGTTCAGAAAGATTTAAACAAAACAAAAAAAGCCCTGCAGCTTTACATGTCTGGGAATTGTGGAACTGCGTTAGGTTTATGAATAAAGAATAGGGGTGAGAAAAAAAACAACTCCTTTTAAAAAGGAGATCCCTCTCTCCCTCCTGCCCTCCAGCATTCTGGGTGCGAGACATGGGCTCCTCTCCCTCCCCAGGACACCACGGACATCAGTGGTTGTGGCCCAAAAGGTGGGGTCCACCTGCACGCCCTGCTGCAGAGGGGGTGGGGGCCTCAAATCCCACACTCGCCCCCACTTGGCACATTCACCAGGCACCCGAGCTTCCAGCTCCCAGCCATGCTCCCAGACGCGTGGTAGCCGCCACTGGCAAACCCAAAGCAGCGTCCCCGGGATGGGAGCCAGCGGAGTTGTTCAGAGGACACTACAGGGCCACCACAGAGGGGCAGGCGATGCTCGGGGTGAAGAGCCACCCCTGCAAAGGCGGCCAGAGGACACGGTGGTCTCCCCTGAACCAGCCCCCATGGAAGAATTGGGCGCTGTGAGCAGCCCAGGATTTCTGCCATGGGCTTGAACAGGCTCCAAGGTGCAGCAGAAGGAAAGAGCCTCAGCTACCGCAGGCACCCAGCAACTCGTATTTAGGTTTCAGGCTGCCCTGAATATCTGTATGCAAACACTACAGGGGCATTGCCAGGGCTGCTTGCTGAAATAAAGGAAAAGTTTAGGATGAGGGCCCTGCTACTGCAGTGGATGAAAATTAAAGAACCTGCTGCTAGTATATTATCACATTTTTGATAGAAATAATGGCTTTTTCTGACTAGTTCTTCACTACATTCCTCTTTGGGAAGCCAACAAAACTCCCACTTATTGAAGTCACACCTTGTCTTCTGCCGTATTCTCAGAGGACCAGCCTACATTTCAGATTGACACCCAGCTCATCTTGTGCAGCTAGCCCTGTGCAGGGAAAAGGACTGGGCAGGTATGAAAAGACCACGTAACAGTACACCCATGTGTTCTGCTTAAAGCCATCCCAAACTTTTGGTTTTGCAAGTGTTCATTTTACAGACACCTCCTCGAGAGGAACAGCAGCTGCAGTATGCTGCCTGGTTAGCAAGATGTGATACACACAGAGATATATACTGGATATATACTGGGAGAGCACAGAGGGACTCTGTGCCATGACCATGTAACTGCAGACACTCTGCAGGTGTGTATTTACAATACTATTTATATAGTGCTGAAAGTGGACTACATTAATATACAGTGTGCATGATTCACTGTCATTAGTCCTGCCTTCCAATAATGTGGACCCTAAGATAAATAATATCGCTAGAGCCTCTCCCATACAATAAACAGACTTGTTAGTTTAGTTATATATACAAAATTTCCAACTGCAATTAGAGATTCTTTTTAAATTATTAAAAGTTCTTGAAGTGAAACCTTTGTTTGAGTTGAAATGAGCCAGCTGAGATTTTTAAAAAAGCAAACAGAGAAGCCAAGAGACTTGTATTTAAAATGAAGAATAAATTTGGTATCTTAAATAAGTAGTATTATTCTGAACACACACTAAAATAAACCATGTATTTTAACAACAATAGATACAAAAAATCATCATATTTATCATTAGAGCTTTATATACCTGATGGGTTACTGCTTTCAAAGCCTTAAGAAGCATACCAATGTCTTTGAATTAAAATGCACTTTCTTTATGCTAAATCTCTGAAGGTGCTCCTGGGGGAAATGCTGAATTCTACATTATTTTTTTATTTTAAAAAAAAAAAAAAAGCTTATACAGCCTCCGAAAAAATCCCAACTTTGTCCATTCACCCTTTGATTCTGTCTTTGCCTTAATAAAATTGTTGACAGAAATTAAGCTAATCTTTGCAACGACTTTTTCATCTTTCTTTAAAACCAAGGAGTTTAACTAGCCTGCAGTTCCATCAACCCTGATGCACAGCTCGCTATAAAGATGAGATCCTTATCATTTTTTTTGTCCATGTCTAATATTTAAGGAGGAAAAAAATCATTAAAAGAAAAAAATTCCGTTGAAACTCTAAATTTTGGCTACAAAACATCTCAGTGAGACACCAAGATAATGTCTTTCACAAATCACAACAGTAGCAGTAGTACCATCTGTAAACTCAGAATAAAAGAGCCAGGGTTTTCTGTACAATTGTAAAAAGTGTTTTTAAAGCACTTTTTCAAAAACACTTTGCTCATTCTATAGCATGGGTACTGAAGGCTATAAATAACTGGATCAGTAAGTAAATTCACCATCTACTAGAAGAATGACTCCTAAGGTAACCAAGAAAGTAAAAGCTGAAGAGCTTGCTGCTATTAGTTAATGGGATAGCCCAACTCCAAAGTCAGAAAGAGCAAAATATCTCCCTTTCATTAAAAGGGTAGGGAGGGAAGCTTTAAAAGGTACACAATTAGTTAGCTTTGCAGTGATTAATTCAACAACTGCAAAGCCAAAAACAACTTTAGGCACTTAACCATGAAACTGTCAGTTCTCTATGCTTGAAGATAAAGCGTCTAAAAAGTAAACATTAACTTCTGTGTTTTTTCTACATGCATATTCCATCATGAGCAGATGATAACTAAAAAATTACCAGGCAAGCTCAGCAGAGGCTTCCTATACCTTATTCCCCCTAGCAAAGAGGTAAGATGTGCCCAGATTCCCCTCCTTTTCCTTCCTGACAGCTCCAGTAAGACAGTTCATACTATTCCCTAAAACCTGACAGAAGGGATTGAAAATCAGATTGAAAATCTCTTCCCCAAGGAAGCAATGAGTTCATCGCAGTAAGGGAGCTTTAAGGATAAGGGGACCCCCATACCAACCACATCCTATCCATACCAAGGCAAGAGCAGGCAGCAGCACTTGCTCAGACCTATGATTCCAAGGAAGCAAATGGAAGCTCTGCACAAGTAAGGAATGCGAAAGTGTATACTTTATCATCTCATTTAAATAAACTCCAAAATTGAATAACTATCGAACAAATTGAAAAAGACCAGGAAGGTAACAAATTAAAAGAACAAATCAACATATTGTTCCGGCCTGCAAATATTTAATTCAAGCACATTCTTCTTCCAAACAAGATGCCTATGAGTGTTTTGATGGCTGCTCATAATCAAATGTGTCACTCGCAAAATTACAGTGTTCGAGAAGGGTACTGGGCAACCGAAAATGGCTTTTGCTACAAGTATGTCACAAGCACGTCTTTTAGTTACCTCAGAATTGCACACGACTTCGCTTCATTCCTTTGCACTGGCTCCGTGCAGGTTGCTTCACAGAAATATAACTGCAGTAATCTGCTTGACAGTAAACAGTAATCAGTAAACACTATTTACTGAGCAGATACGTGCCCCTGCTATTCCCTCAGTTTACCTATCCTCCATCTCTGCCTTCCACTCTCAATCCGCTTGCTCTCAGAAGTTTTGGAGGGGGGAATAAATAAATACAGGTAGTGAAACAGTGAAATCCCATAGCTGGCAAGGTTTTCCTCTCTGAATGGACAAATTCTTAACTTCATGCAGCTCCAGACATTGAAGGATTAGATCCTAACCAGGGAAAACACAGGAAAACGGTAATAAATATCGCATGGTAATCCACGGGAACTTTGGTCCCAATGTGATTTTTCTATAGTCCTACAGAAAAACAGCATTACAACATCCATAATCTCAGCTCATCTATCAGAGCACTCTCTCCGTTCTCCTTGCCCTTCCTTCTTTCATGTAGTGCATTTTCTAAGAAAATGTACTTTTTCTGCAAAAGTAAAGTCAACGCGGTCCCACTCCAGGCTGAAAGCAGCACAGCCACTCTGCGAAAACTACCAGGGCCCATGCACTGCACAGAGATACAGGTGAGAAGTGCAGGGTTTATGGCAGCATTACCCTGGACGGGGCTCATCTGAAATTCCTTCTGACAAAAGAAGTCACAGTTTGTTGGAGAAAAAAATAAATAAATTGTATTAATGTGCAGTAAGAGCGCTTCATGTCACAGTGGATTTTTACAATATCCTAGTTCTCTTTCTATTCAGGCATATGTCTTTTTGGCAATAAATTCTGAAGACCCAAGAAGGTAAAACTTGCTTAACCATGAGTCTCCTTTCACCTGATTAAAATAAATTCCACAGCTGCTGCTTCTTTCTCCTGTAACTATTTTTAAGCTCCTTCCCATTGACAACTAGCCACTGTCACACGCCACTACAGATACAAAAATCTTTTAAAATGTCAGCTTTTCAGACTCTTAATTTTGTCCTATTCAGGTAAAATGTTTTGCAACATAAAGTTCAGCAGAACTGCCAGGTCACCTTTCTTAGTAAAGATTTTCACACACACAAATAAAAATTGAGGAACAACTGAAGGAAAAAAACCCTAGACAAACTATTTTAAATGTTCCTTAGATAATACAGTACCACAACAAATCTCCAAGGAAAGTTAAGCTGAGACTGCCATGAACACCAAATAAATCTGCACCACTGGGATATTTAAGGTCCAATAAATCTTACTTTCCAGTGTTTTAAAACTCCAGAAGATAGTTTTGCAGCTCTAGACTGTCCGCCTACAAGCTATTGACTCAGACCTGCCATTTGTGAGAAATATTTTCAGGATATACTCATGTTTGCTGAACTACCAAATTATGAAAATCTTTATTAAAAAAAAAAAACAAAAAACAACCCACAAACACACATATACATACATAAAAACCAACCAAACAAGTTACTTTCTTCTTCTGTTTGGATGAAAATTATCAAGAAAGTTGGTCCAAAATGCCCATATTTCCAATTCAAATTATTATTAATGTTTTTAGCTATCTCTTGTTGCAGTTAAAAATATAAAGCCAACAACTAATTGTAAAAAATAAAAAAAAAATGCAAAGCAATAAAATTCTTCACAGAAGACTCAAGGGGAAAATCACACCATCGTGCAATTTATCTGATATTGTTAAAAATACTAAATGCTGAAAAAAAAACAGATGTTATAAAAAAAGTATTTTATGTACTATGCTGCAATTTTCTGCAGTTTGGTTATACCAAAAGCACATTCTGTGGACTATGAAAGTCACTACTTCCCTTGGCCTGACAAAAATACCCTGATGCCCACAGATGGCACGGCATGCAACCTGGTGAGGGCATTAGAGCCTGCTTGCACAGATATGTACCTGTCATACCAGGCCTTCAGCTGCTATATCTACACTTCTCCACTGCTGTCCCTACAAGCCTTTCGGAGAGAAGTTGGTGAGGACAAGATAAAAGCAAGCCTGTGAAGCCAGTGAGGAGCAGCAGGGCTCAGAAGCAGGTGCACTTCCTAAACCTACTTTTAGTTTTCATTCCCCTCTGGGAAGTGAACTGCTCTCCAACCACGAGAATCACTTTTAAAGGTGATAGACCAACTGTGGTCCTGCTGAAGGGCAGATCCATGCAGTGAAATATTCCTTGACCATCCTGAGTGGGGCAACAGAAAAGCAAAGTGGCGACTTCCAAAATGTTGTTACTGTGTCCTTAGTCCAGGGAAACTGCTGTAAAGTACCAAACTGTAGTAAGTGTAACATGTAGCGCCCAAAAATCACAGTTCCCTCTCAGTAAGCTGCAACAGAATTAGAAGTTGCCCAGTGAGAATTGGATCTTACTCTAGATGAAGCTACAAGAAGTTTTGTCCCTTCCAAGTACAGGCAGAGATCAGGGCCATAATCAAAGTGATTAATCAATCAATCAATCTTTGGTCAATTTTTGGTAATATCTAAGTTTCTGCTGGGGTTGACAGGCAAAGCAGGTTAGATTCACTCTTCCAAAACTCATTTGCCAAAATAAATCAAACCATCCTAAACATAAAAAAAATCAAGTTATGCTAAGCTTTGTTTTCCTGCTAGCAAACATCATGTCACAAACAACTGAAAGGCAGTGATGCAAAATGGATTCTTGCCTAGATTTGTAAATTTTTCCAGGAGTTGTAATATCCTGCATTTGATGACATCATGAAACTAGCAAGTAAAAGTTGGTTTTCAATTTGTTCTACTTTTCCCTCATTAGTGTCTGTGTCAGAAACAAAATAAGAACCCTCATTAAGTCACATTAAATTCTTTAAACTCATTAAGGGCTCAGAGAAAGAACAATACAAACACTGGTGTTTTTGTAAAAAAATTATGCAACACAGATGGACTTCCATTTTCATGTATTTTTAGAGTGGATGTATGTGCGTAGAGCAGCCGAAGAGAGCGATCTGCAAGAGGCAGGAACACACAGAGCAACAGAGACAGAGCATACCTTACACATGACAGAATGACACCTAGATAGAAGTGAATTATGCTTGATCACTTCTGACCTGATATTGATAAAGCACTTAATACTTTGTGTCCTGGGTTCCAGCAGTGCCATACTCCACACTTCTTTTCAACTAGCGATTCTTTGGGACTTTTTACAGGGAAAAGACAACCTTGAGGGCCACACAGCCAGCAGCAATTCAAGTGGCAATCAAACGTTTTGTTCATTGACTACTTTGATTGCAGCTGCTGTAGCCAAACATGCTATCTGATTGTAGTTGAAGATATATCTACTAGTCATGCATATGGACTTACACAGAAGGTACAGGTGTGTGCAGAGTTTCAACAGTCTTGGAGAGTATCTCTGGCTGTGCAAAGGGTGGGTATTTGTCAGAAGATTTATTGTAGCTGAATGACTCAGATATATGTTGTTGATAACTTCTGATCTTACCCCCCATAAGACTGGAAATATGAGCTCAATGCCACAAAATTATTTACATTCCTACGGTATGCTCAAACAACTATTACAGGATTAATTTAATCCATTACATTATTATTTTTTTCATGATAGACGTAACATGCAAATAGGAGTATAGTTCTAAAGAAAACTCTGGATCTGAGGAACTTAAAAGGAGACTAATAGGATGGCATAAATTTCAGATGTCTGTAGCAGGGCACAGAAAGAAAACAATATATACAGTAGATGGGAGACATGAGTTACTGTTTCTTCCTCCCTATCACTGTAACGGCTGAAATGAGAGGTGGGATTTTTACTGACAGCCCCCAGATACCAGCCTCCAGAGCTGGGTGCCAGGGCAGGCAGCCTCTGTTCAGCAGCTCTCCTCTCCCATCTCTCTAGCAGAGGCAGATACTGTTTACCTGCAAGGCACAGCGTAAGGCTAATTTATTTTCACAAGCTTTTCCCTCAGGTATTTGGGGCAAGGTTTAGTTTATTAATCGTGTATGTGTGTGTCCATATCTATTTGTGCAGGAGGAGAAGGCTCAGCAATGAGCGACATGTATTGCATTTTTGGTTTGTACTCTCTAACTGCAGCTGGCCAACATCTGATGAGTGCATTTAATGCACCTAGCACTGAGAACTCTAAATAAAAAGCCAAACTACATTCAGGTGAGGAAATTGGAGTTATCTTTCTTTCATTAACTGAATTCATGAAGCAACATTTCACCTGCAAAGTTTTGGATTATGTTCCACATAACTCACAGCTTCTGCCTGAGGAGTGGTGTGTGAAAAAGTCAAGAAGACTCATATGTTGGAAACATAGACCCCCAAAGAAAATTGCTTTATCCTAACTCATTTAATTTCCATTAAACATTAAACCACATCTGAATATAGGAATTTTAGGCGATACCTAACTTCAGTATCTACTTCAAATTTTTTTTAGATAATTGAGATTTTTTTAATTGAGTTTTTTAAAATAATCCCTGTAAAGTCACTGGGATATCCAAAAGCAGTCTGCAAGGTATTTGGCTAGGCAGACCATGCCTCTTCTTTTTTCCTTTCTTTTTAATTAACTATTAGCAAAAATTCCCGTGCCTTTTTTTTTTTTTTGTGAACCACCAAACTGAATGTTTAATTTTTTAAGTTTCAGTATGTGCTTCAGACCTGCAGACTTTGCAAAGTAGGTCAGGAATACCCAAAGGACACACATTTGAAGGCTACAGATAGCAGAACACACCATTTACAGCTTTGTATATACACATACATACACTTTTTATATAATATAGGTAGATAGATTCAATGATTTAAACACTACATCTACACCGTGTGTTTCAAGAACATTCAGATATTTACACTGTTAGATCACCACTCATTTTAGACCCACTCTAGTGCCAGCTGCCAAAAAAAGGTACACAAATCAAAATATGTTACCTTTGTTCAAACAATACTGCTGTTCATTATATAATAGAAACTGTCATGCTTAATATTCCAGGAACCAAGAACTGGTACATTCTTGGATCAGAGGTGGCTTGAAATGGTTTGAGGCAAAACTGAAGCACACTGTTTAAGTAAATCTTGCTGAGAAACATAAGCACATTGATGATTTTTAGTGTCATCTTTTATGGAGTTTTTTCCTCAGATATATTAGTAAACTAAAAATGCTAGAATGTTTTCAAAATACAGAGAGATGAACACATGAGTGATTTTTCTGTAGCATTTTTACAATATCATATTATACATTTCCTCCTGCTTTTTTTTGCTAAATGTAATGGAGGATCGGAAAAGGATGCTTGAGAATAGACACCATGATGAAGTAAAATAAACCTATAAAAATTAAACGTTGACTTTAAAAATACACCAAAACTAAATTTTTCCTTGAGCATTCTCAGTATTATCCAAGTACCCCAATGCCTACTGTGGGCAGGCACTAAGCTACAGGCTGCAATTTTCATTTTCCACTAGAGATAAAAAAGATGCTAAAAGCAGCATTTAAAAATATGTCTACGGCATGATATAGAGAAATACAGAAAAAAAATTGCAGAAATGCCTTAAATTCTTCAGAGTTGGACCCTTTTTAAATCATATTTTTACCTGGGAAAATGCTAAATTAAAAGTAAGTACACTTCACTTATTGAGGAAAATCTGTTTTACAGCATTATGACTCCAGGACTTCTTCAGATTTTTAAGTATTTTACAACTTTCATCTTAAACAACATGGATTATTAAATATTCATCAGGCAGACACAGTCTTACAGACAGACAGACACAGACACACACAACTCTACAGAGGCCAATCCGGCAGCTTCTACTGAATCCAAAAGTCCCCCTGACGACAGTGAATATTTTTCAAGAATAAGAATTGCAGGATCAGGCCCCAAAAGTGCTTAGGAAGATGAGATGTTACTTCAACAGATTGAATGTTAGATTAAATATAAAGATTGAGGCAAGACAAGTCTGGGGTTTAAACCCTAGGGAGGATTGACATTTAAAGTGTTGCCACTGAATTATAGCTCTTCACATTGGGTGGGGTAACCTCCTACTGGGTGGAGTGTCTCCCCTAAAGGAAGGGAAAACTGGCACAAGTCAACTCAGTCTTTGAACGATTTTCCTACTTGCCAACTTATGAAGTCGTCCTGACGTCAACTTCGTCAAGAAAGTCTATTGCCCAACTCTGTCTTTTACTGTAGAAAGTTTGCTTGTGCTCAAAACCCCAGCAGATGTAGAAAAGAAATTAAGGAAATGAGCCAGAAAACCAACAAAATAAAGAAATGAGGAAAGAAAAGTGTGTTGACTGGATTTTAAGGTCATTAAGAAAAATCCTTTTGTTGTGTTGTCTTGTTTCTAATATCAAGTTAATACAAATAGATATAGATCACTCGAAACTATTACTAAACATATTTTAAAAACTTGTTTAGCTTTAAGACATGGGGTGGAGAACACACAGAAAGTGGACACTCTGAAAGATAGGATCTTTCATGTGTTCTGCAATGGCTAGTGAGTATCTTTCTAATCAGCGTCACTAACAGGTGTAGAACACTCACATACTAGGAAAATAATATTCATTGAACTGCCAACAAAGGTACGTTTAACATATTATTCCTCTCTGAATCAACATAAATTGTTTCTCCTAAAGAAGGAGTTGGGTGCTGGACAAGACAGAAAGAATACTGGGGGGAAACAAATGAAAACAAAACAAAACAAAACAAAACAAAACAAAA
>VZTX01015786.1:716388-759131 GCA_013400915.1 Pardalotus punctatus | reverse complement strand
GGGGCGCGTCGCCCCGCGGCCGCGGGGACTTGCGCTGACTTGGAGCAGGGATAGCCGCAGGCCACAGGCGCGCCCCCAGCGCGGCCCGCGGGAGGCGGCTCTGCCCGCGGCTGTCACCGGGACCCGCGGCTGTCCTGCGGGGTTGGAAAAGGTGGCGGTGGGGATAAAAGGCGCGACCCACGCGCGCCAGTAGCTGCCGCACTCGGGAGATCCCAGCCCTGCTCGGGGACTCCCGCAGATTTCGTGTCACCTCTCTGCCCCGTGCCGCCCGTTTGTGTGCGGGTGCTGCGGCGGGTGGGCAGACAGTTCCCAGGTTGCGCGTTGAGCAGTCCCGTTACCGCCCGCGCTCTGATACGGGTCGCAGGTCAGCCCCGAGCTGCTCCGAGGAAACACTCACAACTTTTCCTCCTTGTACAGAACTTTTTCAATCCGAAATACTCCTCTTTTCACCATGCTGCAAACTCTCAGAAGTCTGCATGTCAATGTAAAAACTCTCTCCAAGGAGAAGCAGTACATAAAAGGTTCCTATGAAAGGGTTTTAAAATCCCAAGTATAGCAGGCGTTAAAAACTATGTAAACATTTGTTGGGCACTTGGACACAATTTTTCTGCAGTTAGGTGACTTTATATGGCGTGCTTTTCCTCCCATGTAAGTTGTTTTAAGCTGATTTCACATTCAAATAGATGCATTCTGCTAGCTTGCAGCTACTAACACATTATTCAAGGAAGAAGCTTGAAAAGAGTTAAATGATTACAGTTCGAGAGATTAAGCTGCTTCCCCCCAAATATTTGAAATTACATAACTTTTTCCTTACAATTTTACTCTCAAATACGTGGTGAAGTGTAAAGTATAAAATCTTCAGAGATACACGGTGACGCAAATGAAACCCTACTGTAAAACTTACGGCATTCACAGCCCTCGCTCCAAACTTAAACATTCTTCATACATGTTTAGTATAATCCACTGGCAGATTTGAAAAGTAATTGGTTGTGTAAATCACCCAGTAACACATTTCCCCCGTAAGTTCTTTTGTAGGATTGTCTGATAAAGCACATTATGAATAGAAAAGCAATAAGTCACATACAAGAGGTGAGCTTGTCATGTTGAAAATAGAAGGTTGCACGATCAGGCAAACACAGTAGGATCCCTGACACAGGGAAAGGAGAACTCACTGATTATGTGTGGTATTCCCTGTATGCACATCCACAGAAAACGAGTTCGGAGCACCAGAGACATATATATATGGAATGTGAAGGAACCTAATATCAGACTTTAAAGTTTGTTACAAAGTCTGCCTCGATACTTTAGTACCTCATGCTCGGTAGCACCTCACTCATATGCACACAGACAACTTTTCCTGACTTCATAAATTTACTTTTTCACAAGCTGCAAATGCCATCGCTGAACCACAGTCAAAAGGACAAGCCACTTCCACAAACTTTAGTGAATACAGAACTCTGAAAAGCAAGTATTTTTGTCCTGTTCACATCAATTCAAACGTGTTCTTCTTAACAGTTTTGATTTTATTATTTTTACTGTGTATGTCAACCCCAAGTGGCCATTCACTTGGCATATGTCTTGCACAGCAAGGGTTAAAATAGGCAGGTATTTTGTCTGATGACTTGGCTAAGCATCTTACAAGCAGGGCTTGAGTGGAAAATATTTAACAAGAGTTATTTCCCTCTACTTCTCTGTTCTAGTGAGACTTATTAATGTCTTTATATTTAAAACCAGGAAATTATGCCCCCCACACCTTAAATCCCAGCCAGTTCTTACGTGTGGCTGCAGCTTTCCTAGATTTTATTCACATTATGACAGATAAACTGTGAAGATCAATAACAGTGAAAGCACAGATTTCAACACGTGTAAACCTTGATACCAAACACACCTTTTTTTCACCTGTAGAATGGTGTTATAGAGGTGTGTTTTTAAAGGACATAAGTATCTCTGTGCATGCACTTTTAAAATGAAAGAACAAAGCCATTCCTAAGCAAAGATGAGAAGGACACAATGTGTTTTCATAGTTTCCAGTAGACAATGCTAATGAAATACTATATCTCTTAGAAAAAGTTTGTTACCATATCTTTATTATAAATGCTTTCATGATACATTCTGCATTTCAAGTTAAAATAAAGCAGATCGAGAAGACGTCAATATGAATCTGTTTATGTTCACCACAAAGAACTGTAGAGAACTTAATAAAGGCAAAAAATATTTTTATAAACTTTTTTCAGGCAAATTATTTATTTATGAAATAATTTACAAAGAAAATTTTTACCTCATGGCTTAGATACATTGCATATGCTTGTGATTGACACAATATGTTCAGGCTCAAAGGCCCATATAGAATTCCCCCCCCTCCTTTTTTTTTTTTTTTTTTTAATCCTAGCAGGAATATTTCAAAACAGCCAACTAATTCATGAAGTCATACAATAATTGTTTGACAGTTGTGTCCAATATACGAAAATAAGTTTTCATTCAAATATTTGTTGATTTGTTGTTAGAATGCTTTGACATTGACATGCCACAAATTGCATTAGGAAAAATATTGTACTTTTATTTTCATTTATTTTCTTCTGCTGTCAAACTTTTCCAAAACCACTTAAAGCAAGTTTTATTTCATTTTGTTCAAAACTCATAGTCTGCATGAAGGTAGGTTGTTTTTGAAATAACGAGTTCAGCTTTCTCTAATAGATAAGAGCTGAGGAAATTAAGGAAAAGCAGCAAAGCGAGAAGATGCAAAGAAAGTGCTGCTTTCACTGAGAGTCATGAACAAAGTAACTTCTAAATAATCCTCCGATTTTTTTTACAGTCAGGCACATTCTCCATTGAGGGAGAATACAGAGGCCAGTCACAGTTGCTTCTTGAAGGAAAACAGTATAACAGTCATTGTTTATCAAGATGACATAACATGCCATTTTTGCCTTTATTGTTTAATGCAGTTTCTCTTGTAGTTTACTCAGCGTAGATACAAAGAGGGATTAACAGTGAAGCATAAGCATACTTGTTTTATAATTTCAGCCTTTTAGTGCATAACTTACTTAAAGTACTAGGGCCTATAATCACAATGATTTTACCTGATGGAACATGCATTTCAGAAATATAATCCAACTGTTTACCCTAGCACATCATAAATTGCAATTCTTTACAAAAACCTCAGAGATTGACATCCGTTGCTCTTAAATGCCTGCTGCTTTAGCACACATCATCAAGAAAGTATTTCTGTATTATTCTCCCTCTGGTTGGTAGTATATTACGTGAATTCTAAAGACAGTTCTCTTATACTGTCTTCAATAATGAACATTTTGAGACACACTTATTTATGTGTCTGAGGCACTCCAGTGCAAGTTTCTTGGGATCATAAACACGGCAACTTGCAGGATTTCTGCAGACCCACTTCTTTTCTTTGCAAAACTTTTGTCACATGAAATCATCGGGAAACTTTTGTTCCCTGTCTTACACCCTGCACAGAGTCAAGTTTCTAAACTTCAAGTTGTGCGCCAAAGACTAAAAACTACCACTGATTTTCAAAGAAATGGGACTGGGGACCCTAACGATGTGGTTGAAATGTCTCTGAAAAGAGATTATGCGTTGTGATAGACAGGGCAGCGCTGAGAACAGCCAATGAAACAGCATGCAACTGAAGAGCTAATACCATGGCATCATCCCAGATTCAACAGATGTTTTCTAGGGGGATTGGATATCTGGTAATGGGAAATGGAACCTTTCTTTTCTATGTCACTGGTTTTAACACAGGCCAGTAGCAATGGAAAGTCAATACTAAGCAATGCTTGTTTGGTAGCTTTCTCAGCTGCATGGTAGAAAAACGTCCTCCTGACTGTAGCGCACCATGGCTGGCCGCTGCTTCCCCACACCCCGGTGGCACTGCTGGCAAAAGGGCCTTGCACGGAAGTGCCTGGACACCCTTTTCCCTGCGAGCAGTCTCCCAGGGAGGGTTGAGCAATGCCAGCTGGGCATAGACTGCTCCTGCTAATGGTGTGTCTGCAGATAGTTAAATAACTCTGGCAGCCGCAAAAGATAATTTATCACTTTACACTATCATAAAATCTACTAGAAAATTAAAAATGCTAAAACACCAGACTCCCTAAAATCATTTACATGCAGGAATCCACATAATTGTATAGATTTTGATCTTAAAAATGCTATGTAAAAGGCATTTATCCAAAGCTCTGAAAAGCCTCACATGCACATACACATACATATGAAGTAATACATAATGAGTGTCTCCCAACAAATATCAATAAAAAAGGTGGCAGCATTTCTTCCCACATTTCAACCGCAAGTTCAGCAAATGAAAACAACCTGAGCCCCCTGTTTTGTCATCACCCCCTGCCAGACAGAGCCACTACCTTTCCCTGCCTCAATTCCATATTCATCCTCCCTCCAGCATTTCCAGCATTTCTGGTAAGGTTAATCTGGATTGGTTCAAAGTGCACTGAAGTCAATTTAAAAAAAAAAAAAAAAGCTATAAGGGAGTTTAGTAGTTTTTACATTAGGTCCTATAGGCAAGTATTTTTCAGTCTTATTCCTAAGGTTTGTTGCTATGTAATTGCAGTGCTCTGAACATAATAATGTTAAAACTCACTACAGTTAATATAAAGCAACAATTCTGTGCAATTTAAGTGTTTGGCTCAAAAGGAATTTTTTTTAATTTGATTTCTTGTAAATACTTTTTTCTTTTCCATTTATGACTTCTAACTGTGTTCAAATTTTTATTTTAATGTGACAGACTACAAACAACATGCTTTTATTGCAAAGAAGATTTATTCACAGTGATATTGATGCAAGGTCTCCAGTTTAGTTTAGGGAAAGAAAATACCTTACAAATATGTATATTTCACTTTGCAAAAAAGTGCACTTTCCATTCCATTATGAACCTCAAATGCATAGCCACAATATATGGCCCAGGAGGTGCAGTAATTCACTTGGGCATCTCAGATACACAGTACATTGCTAAAATTACCAAGATGCTGCGACTATTTCCAATTACAGATGGAGGGAAAGTCACTCAAGGTAGACATGGCAATGTAACACGTGGTCTCTCTCAGTCTCCTATGAAATTTTAAGCGCACACAAGGACACACAAATAGCTACATTCAACCAGACTAATGTATCTAACTTTCAGAGTGCTCAGGCCTTTGTGTAAGGAAGGGCTTGACCTCAATCTGGCCTTACGCTCTGTATCATGAGCCAGTCAATCTTGCAAAGATCTGATGAACCACTGCACTCCAGGGGATTTTTAAAGGAAAAAGGAAGAAAGATCAGCATGTTCACCCAATCACAGAATCATAGAAGTCTGAGACTGGAAGAGACCTCTGGAGGTCATCTGGTCTGATCCCCTTGATCAAGAAAGGCCAGCTACAGCCACTTGCCCAGGATCCAGTTCCTCCTTTTGGAGACTTCATGATTCTCCCATGGTCTGATGACTGCTATAATTTGTTCCTGGTCTGAGACAACTCAAAGGAGCTTTCTAATCTGAGTGAGAAACGCACCCTGACCCGCTTTCTGTCTGACCTCTGCATAAGAATTAATACACATCCACAACTCTTTTAATGGTTAGTCTTTGGAAACAGGTAACCTAACAAGAATGCCACCTTGATTAACACTAAGGCTTGTTGACACCAAGATTAATACATACCACTTCCTCTAGTTGTGAAATGGTAGTGCTAGTGCCTTTGTTGAAAAACATGAAACAGTAAGCATCCTTTAAAATTATTCAGGAGTTTGCTTCATTTCTCTCAGTGGTTGTCAGTCTTGAAAGAGGTTTCCTTTGGAAACAGTCATTCCTTTAGAGAAGACCACATCAACCTACACAAGCAGCAGTAGACTTAGCTCACTTGGTTTGGCTCTCTGACTTAGAAATCTCATTTCTGTTCATACCTCTCACTCTTCAGGAGCTGGATCATGTGCCTGGATCAAAACCTGTACACAAGGTTTTACTAAGCACAGCGTGAATCAAGCAAAAATAATGCAGATGGATCAACATTTATTTACACTTGGGGTCTTGATCTGGTGAAGTACAGATCATGACGCAGAAAACACGTGTGTCCTTGTCTACTTAAATGCCTGGACAAACTGATCCCACAGAGGCCAAAATGTAGTCTTTACAACTTCAATTTTTTTCTCTTTCCCGACTCCACTGCTTTTAGTTCCTTTCATTGCTCACATAAAACAGACACTTACCTTATGACATACTAAAATATTTATGTGCTAAGACTTTTTATTTAACAATGTCCAGAGATACCCTTAATAAGCTGGTGAAAAACTTGGATAGTTTGTGCAATTTTCCTGTATGTGTTATTTTTTTTTCCAGTCAGTGTATGCATCAATGGAACAAAAAAAAACTAAGCCAAAACAAAAAAAACATCTTAAACCTAGTAACTCATCTCTGACCAATCCCTTCCCACAGTGCTTTAGCATTGCAAAATACACTGATATTATTGACATTAACATACTCATTGAAATAAGGATCATTAGCTATTTTTAAATAAAGGAAATAAAGCTATGTCCTACATTATGACTAATATATGAAAGAGTCACTCATACAGTAACTTGTAAATAGAACATTTGTGATTAATGGCTTTATATTTGTGGGGAAAGGCATCCTTTTGAAAGACTGATTCATAGGACATGGGCAGAAATTAATCTGGACTATTTAGGAGTGAGAGCAGTAAGTCAAATATGGAGAATTTGAAAGTTATATCTAAGAAAGAGCTATGTGACCTTCATGTGCCCTTAGTCACAAAAGCCAGAATGGCACATGGGAAGCACCCCTGGAGGTAATCGTATTGGTGCCCTATTTTAACTCGTCAGGAGCTAAAGACAGCCCAACTAGCAATCCAGAGATGCAGCAAGGAAGCTGCACATTGTGATGCAAATTCAGATGAGTAAATTCAGTGCACTGAAAAATTAACTCTTTTTTAATGAATGCAAGTGATATAGCACACAGAGTGAATCCAGATCAGCAGTGGTGTGTGCGTTGTCAAGAACAGGCACAGAGAAGAGAGAGGGACACTTTGGAAAGTCTAGAAAAACACCATTCTTGGAATTTTGCACATCACTGTTTGATTTGACTTTCACAGGCTTTGCTGAGGGTGTGAATCAAAAGAAGGGACCCAAATATGAAAATAGGAGTACCAGCTTAAAACAAGCTATGAAGTATAGCTTTTATGCAGATGGGTATACCTAGGCTGTTAATTATGACAAGCAGCCCAGTGAGGCTGTCAGGCAGAGAAAAGTAAACAAAAGGATATATCAGAGAAAGGAGCACCTCTCCTATAGCAAACTTTGTGTATCACTGAGACTCTTGAAGAGCATAAGAACCTGTAAAAGGACAAAGTCCTTTTTTCCTTTCCTCTGTAATGCCATTCTTGTAGATATGCAAGTGTTAGAAGAAAAAAAAGGCTACTTGGGAAGGGCTCATGCATAGCAAATTTGTTTTCCCCCCTTCCCCATCAACTGTAATTACAACCATTCAGACAAAGCTGGTTTTCCCAGTAGGACTGGCTGAAAATGCACTTCATTTACATGGCCTAATTGGGCTTTTTTGGCCAAGGTTGTTCTATACACTGACACTAGGACTAGGTACTTAACATTGAAAAGTTCATTCTTGTGGTTTGAAGTTAAGGATTTCATTACTTTGAAGTTAGAAAATTCAGAATGAAGGTGTCTCCTCTAACAGTGGTGCTTCAGTAGTGTGTAGAGGCCTAAGAATAATATTGGTAATTATATTGGCCTCAAACAGCAGAGCCTGCAAATTAAACAGACAGTAATTTTATTTTCTTCTTTATGTTAAAAAAAAAAAAATGTGATGGATATGCTATTGCATGAAACATTGGTTATATAGCCTTGTGGCCTTCAGAAATCAGTACAGTGAGCAGATCAGCTGATTTGTGAAGATCTACTACAGAAATGGTTTAGGAAAAATCAGCTTCTTCTGTATTCTACTATTTACATTATGTAAGACTTCATTATTTTTATCTTTTATTATTCTGTTTGTAACTATCTTGTCTCACTCAGCAAGACACACCGCTCATGCATATGTATCTTATAACCTTTTCTAATCCAAGTGCACAAGGTTTAGTTTCAGGGCCTCCATATTGTACATGTCTTCTACAATCAAGAAAGGTTTTGCACAGTCATCAGTGCAAACTCAAGCCATGTCTAGAAAGAAAATTAACATAAATATTTCACCAGGCATTGGTGTAGACAAGATTCCAGCAGCTGAACCAGTTTTTCTGCATATTTAATTGCCACAGTAATTAGAACATAAGGGTTCAAATCCACAAAGATATTTGGGTGCCTAATTCTCATTAATTTCAATTGAGAGGTGGCACTTACATCTCTTTATGGATGTTGAAGACACAGAAACCTCAAGAATCTTATCTGTTCTAAAACTCCCAGACAAATATTGCTATCAGATTCTTCAGAGCAGCAGGAGTTTTATTTTAATTCCTAATGAAGGTACATCTTAAGTACAGAAAATTGCATGAAAACAATGGAGGCTGTACTTGTCTCTCACCTTCTTTCCACCCATCCAGTCATTTTTAACGACAGACCATGGAGTGCTTTAAGAAACTCAAAAAAATAAAAATTTTCTCTGGTGACTGCTGGAAAATGAAGCTGGCAGTTTATGCTCTTTTATGGTCTGATGAAACCTCATGAAGTTAGTGGGACAAGCATGGCTCTATTTCTCCAAAGAGAAACCGTGATCACACCTCCAGATGTGAACCCCTAAGAATGAAGTTTCTGGACCTGTGTGTGACTGTCCACGTCTGGGCTGATGCCCAAAGGCTGTGCTGTCCTGTCCTGCTCCTCCCAAGTCACACATCCATATCCCTTTGCTCGTGCTGTGCCAAAATTCCTGCAACTGCACTGTCAGCCACAAAAGGGAATTAACCCATTAGAAAAGTACCTTGTCTCTTATTAATTGCCAGTTGAAAAATACAGTATCTGGGACAGGGGAAAGGGTAGGATTTCCTTCTTTTTAGGGGCTGTGTCTCCAGAGGCATGTCTCCAGAGCCAGCTGTGTGGGCAATAGAGAGAATGACTACCGCCAGCTGCCATTGGAAGGACTTTCTCTCTTTTCATCCCTAACTACTGAAGAAGCCCAGCCTCTTAGTTTAAGCAACTGGGTTTGTTATTTGTGTGATATGAATACACATCCAGAGTTACATGATTAATCACAATCTCCCCACCTTTCTTCTTTAAACTTCAGTGTGAGCTTTGCCTTCATATGTCATGTAACAGTAATGATACTTGCATAATAAATGTTAGAAAATAGGGAAAGTGTGTCTCCCAAAAATAGAGCTTAAAGACAGAAGAAACCATTACAAGCTTTATTTTGTTTTTCTGCATAATTTTGGTCACAGAACACTCAGAACTGGCTCTGGCAGGCTATAACTGCTGTGTGAAGATAGTATATCTTTCTAAAGATGTCTGTCTTGATTTAAACACTTCCAGTGTTGAAGGATTCACTGCACTCCTAGGTGAATTGTTCCAGTGTTTAAATGCCATCACTCTTTAAAATGTCCCTGACCTGATTTAGTATAACTTTAACTTCCAGTTCTACTTTGTTTTACTTTATTTTGGGTTAGTTCAGTTTACTATATTGATCTATATTATTCAAATGAGACCCTCTCTTCCATGTACAGATTTATAGACTATAGTCTCCTTTCCTCCCTTAAAGCAAGCAGACAAAGTTTCCTTCATGCCCTATCCTGAACAATTTCAGTATCTTTTTCTATGTCTTTCATCATTCATTTAAATACTTTTTGAAGTATAGATATTACAACTGGTAGAAGGTTAGACTTATTCTGTTCCCTTTCAAACTTAAGTGGTTTTCCTACTTCATTTCTCCCCTTATTTACTTCATTAGTATTTGAGATTCACATATAATTAATATAAATATAAAATATCTGTCCAAGCAAGACCCCAGAACTGACTTTTAAAAAAAATTTAGACTTATTTGTCAATACATAATGTTTCAAAATCACTTGCCACCCTTTGTAGAAAACTGTTTTCTGCTTTAGGGTTTTCTTTTCTTTTTTTCTTTCTTTATTTGAAAAATTCTTTGAAAATTACTGAAATAAGCACAGCATACTTCATTCTCAGACTTCTAATGGCAAGAGCCACACTAGTATAATTTACTAGAGGCCCTAAAAATAAAGAATTTCCTTTCTAATGGTAAGAGAGAATCAGTCATTAGTTGTAGTTTCTGTCACAAGTCTGGGCAGCAATATCACTAAATAGTACAGAGCCACTTTTTTTTTATTCTGACTATTATTACTTGGGATTTAATGAGAAAATTCTGCCCGCTGAGACACCAAGTTATAATCTTTCAAATGAAACCAAGCTAATAACTATTCCTATGACAAGACAAATCTGCAGGCACTAACTAAGTTAGTGGCTATTATGCTTCATACTTAATCTTGAATATGATAGATAGGGAGTGGAACTAAGGGGAATATTGAACAGCAGAAGAAACCATTCCTCTAAGGTGATAACTAACTTGTGACAGCACCTTGAACATCTTTCTTTGTATTCAAACCAAAGCAAGCTGAAGTAATTTAATCCTCTGAAAGCGCCAAACATAAGATTTGCACAGCTTTTGTCACACCGTGAGATTTTCTAAGCCCAGACACCTGCACCAAGCAGGTTCACAGTGGGAAACCCACGTAAGGAAAGAAGTCAGCCCATGCATGGCTATGCTCCAGTGAGAGCAGGTCTGCAGCAGCTTGGGGCACTCAGAGGGCACCACCTGTTTGATGTAAACATCTCCTATTACTGTCACACAGGGCTAGGAGGTGCTTCACAGCCCAAGCACCTCTTTGTGCCCCAGTGTCAGCAGATTGCCACCTCATCTTGTGCAGGTGGTCAGCGTTTGTGGAGCACCACTCTGCTGGAGCCCAACACAGCTGACCAAGGTGCCAGGAAAACAGTAACCCAGCCGTTCCCACTGCTTACAGACCAGCTCTTTCAACATCTGACTGTCAACAGAAATGTGCCACAGCATGAAACTTCAGCTGTGGGTGGCACAAAACCCACAGGCACGTCTCTGTGCCACCAGGTTTCATCCCTAGCCTGTGCCATCTCTACAGCAGCTGTTAGCCAGTCAGTCTCAGACCTATGCTCAACGACAGGGGCTTGGGTGGTGCTGATTGAATGCATGTTTTTAGTTCTTTGTGGTTTTCTAGAGCGTATAGAAGTTAGTTTTGTTCCAGTGTGAAAGCAGATCAAAGATATTCAGCACCTCCATTTCTATTGAGGATGAGGTTCCTGGAATGGCTGAGCACTCAGGAGCTGCGAGTGCCTGCCATGGGGCACAGCAGCCCAAAAGGTGTTTGTGTACACAGCCACGAACGGAGAGCAGATCACACAGGACAAAATGGATAACAACAGATGCAGACGCCTGGTCATTTAAGAGCATGACATGCTGACACAGCGGCACCTTCAGTGGCACATTCCTTTCCATCCTTTTCTGCTTTTTTTTGTTTGTCTGGGCAAATGTCTTAAGAAACTTTTTTAAAAAATGAATTGTTTAAATGTCAAATATAAATTGTGACTTATTTTAAACAATGTGTGTTTTTTAACCAGCTCTTTGACATTAAAAAGCATATTTTGTCTCACAACCTGCTTAAAGCAAAACAAAAAGCTAAGCTGCAGATCCTTACAAACAATGAAGGCAATAAATACAGTAAATTACTGTTTTATGTGAGACAATATACTAATGTTAACTGAAGCAATGGAATTAGAAAACAAACTCCCTCTGGGAACAATTATCACACCCCTGTTTTAGAAGGAAGCAGAGTTTACTCATAAATAATTTAATGCATTTACTCCTGCTAGACTGGACTGACAGGTCTTCCATATACTGAAGCTTTGCTTCTCTGATAATTGCAAACTTTTAGAACTGAGAAAGCTGTCAACTACAAAGGTCTGTATGGTCACTGTAGGACTATCTAGGAACATAAAGACGTGCCCTATAACAGTATTACTGAATTTAGCTGTCATGCCAATCCCCATTTAATAACAATATTCCTTCAGACTTACTTCTGTTTATGATCATGTAAATAGTCTCTTCTTCCGAGTCATATAACAATCCCTTAGCAACTTTAACAGTTGCCTACATGGACAAGCAATAGAAAGGAAAAGACACATTATTATCTGCGTTTATTTAATGCAGTTCAGCCACTAGAATAAAAAAGAAAACAAGGCAGCTGAGTCTGTAAGCACAGCGTGATGTGTGCTTACAGACTCAGCTGTGCAGCAGTACAAAAGCACCAGAACAGAAACAAGAACTGCATAAATTGTGTCCCCTGTTACCTGCCTCAGAAAGCTGCCTCACAAAATACTGGACTTTGTTATTAGATTGATTTACACTTCCTCTTCATGTCTAATTTTCAGCCCATGTTTTTACCTACTTTATTCACAGTGTTGTTATTTCTTCTCTCAACTCACAGAAATAGATTCAGAGTTCGTTAAACCTATTTTCTGCACTGAGAGTACAGAGCTATTGTGATCAGTGGCTTCTTCTAACTCATCCTTTTGACTTAATCTTTCTCTATTAAACACACAAATGCATCTTCATATGCATGCTGTGTACCATCTATCCCTAACTTCAACCTTTATGTGGCTTTTATTTTCACAGAGGACTCTCAAGCATCGCAGCTACCCACAGATTTCTTAAGACTTGAGTGGAAGAGAACTTGGAAACTCGGCGCTTGACTCAGAGACGAGCAGTGAGAATTTTGGCACTGATTTTTCCCAAAGATTATTATTCACAGTTGCTTATTCCCTGAACGGTCAGGGCCAATCTTGGAGACACACACGCAGATCTGTCAGCATTTCAGAGCCTGTTCTAATCTCAATTGTGGCTGTGCAAGACTGCTATTTAGGCTGGTCACTAAGTAGCTGCAAGCCTTGCTGCAGTCTCAGGAGGCAAGACCTTTAGGAGTGTTGTGAAAGAGCTGAGTAACCGTAGCATGAGGGGAGGCCACCATTCCCGACACAGCTCCAGCACTGATCCTTCCAGTGGAGCTCCCCAAACCACTCCCACCAGTGCAGGAGTTACCACTCTTCTTTTGCTACTCACTGCAACCCGAGGAGTTGGAGGAAGATCTGATGCTGCTATTGCTGGTCTAACCCTCCCACAAATTCCAGCAGAGAAAGACAGTGAAAATTATCTGGGAATGAGCTGAATCAGCTTCTTTTGTGTCGGTGCCATGGCCACACCCGCTGTGTGGCCAGTTCCACCCAGCACTCATCAGCTTCTGAGTAGGAATTGGTGAAGGCTTGTGTGTTTCTGGACATCCCCCCATGCTAGGAGAGTGATAACTGAGGTCTGGGAGTAAAAGGACTAAGTTCAGGTACCTGCCTTGGGTTTTTCATAGGCAAAAATTGCATCTCACCCTTTCCATGGGATGCTGGAATGAGTGTAAAGGCCTTCACAAGAGATAAGAGTTGTGATGTGCAGATTCTTTGTTCAGGATTTACAGAAACCTAGACAGTGCCTGTTGGTGCAGGAGGGCCCGGACTTGCAAATTCCTTGGTCAGTGGTCATGTGCTACATTCCTCTGAAGACAGGGAGAAAAGCACAAACCTCAACACCGTCATCTCAGGATCTTCCTCTGCAAAGGAAAGCAGCAGCCCAGCAGCTGGCAGCCCCCACCTTTTATATGTATAAATGAGTGATGTTTGAACATGCTCCTGAACCCTAAAGCATCTGGGGCACACACACTTGAGTACGATCACAGTGTCTTAAAGCCTATTTAAATATGAAGAGCAAAATGTTGATAAATTCCTTCTGGACACTCATCTCAAGTGTGTGATGCCAGCTCAGCAGCTGTCACCATTTTCAGGTTGCAGTGTCTTTATCTCTGGTGCCCCACCCCAAAAGGATTTGCACACAGCCTTTCAGAGGGGAGGAACAGATACCTGCACTCAGGAGTGCTCCGGGTAGTAAGGGCTATGCAGCACCCAACGTCAAAGAACATAGCAACAGCATGTTGAATAACTGGTTTGATGTGTATGCTTCGCATAGGTTATTTTCAGTGGGTCATCACCCTCCTATTGTACTCTTGTTTCCTAGAAGTGCCCTGAAATAGGCACATTTATGGTGTCCTGCTGATATGAACATTCCTACATTTGTCAAATACAGAACATTGCTGCCACTAGTGTTTTAGCTTGTGTCTGATTTAACTGAATAGTCAGAACTGAACTGGATAGAGAATTGGTTAGATTACTCTCATTTATGTTTGTTTCTTTTTTGTACAATCTATAAGATCAAACAAAGACTTGCTACAGAGACAAGAATGAGACACTGAGAGACTTTTCATCCCACAAAAAGAAATAGCTGATCAGGGTTTCACAGAGGGCATTGTGATGTGCCTGTCTGATATGTGTGACCTTGTGTTAAAGAGACTTCTGAAAGTGTTCCTGCTTCTATTTACTGGGTATCAAATTATGTATATGCGCTTATTAAGAGAATAACATGAGTTTGCCTATCATTGTTAATATTGTTATGCCTCAAAGAGTAAATGGAAATCTTTCTCAATACATTTTCAATGTGTTTGTTTATGTGAATATACTTCCTGTATAATTATGAACATTTTCATCCCAGGAGTACATACAGGCTAAAATTTACAGATAAGTGTAGTCTCATCAGTTTTTCTGAACTACTGGATGTTCAGCAAGTACATTTTTTCATATAGAGGAAAGAAAAACATTTTAAATACAAAAAAGGAATCATGTAACTATAAGAGGTAGCAATCAGGGCTTGAAACTCAGAAACTTAAGGCAGTTTCTGAGGTGTGCACTCAAGATCAAACAATGACTTGATTTCAAACTCTTATGCTCTACCAAGCCTCTTAAAGTCTGGGACAGTTTATCTAATATAGGCATGAATCATGCCTATATATTAGAATGTTTAAATTTTTACAGCTCAGAGTTTCCACAAGAATACAAAAATTCTCTATTACCATTTTTTTCAGTCAGAGACACAAAAACAAAGATCACCTAAAAATGTTAAACTTGGAAATATTCAAATTTGTTCATCCAGAGTAAAATATTCCTGGAATTTAAGAACAGCATAAAATAAGTGATTATCTAATATACAATGGCAATATGGGCTTAAGTATTTTTTTCTGATTTAGTTCTTGCTTCATCTCCAACAGCTGTGGTTTAGTAAGGCATCCAACCCCGATAAAAGTAATCCTGTGATAGAAGCTATACCACAACACTTGGCACTTTGTTCTAATGTTAAAAACATGTTCCATATATCTCATGGAATTTGTTTAGCTTCTCCTTCCAGCCATTAGACCGTGTTATGTCTGCTAGAATGAAAAACCCTTTATTATCAAATTTTGTTCTCATATATATATGTATATACACACACATAAATATATATATATAATCAAATCAAATCTTTTCTGTTCTTCCATATATCTTAATACCCTAGGAACCCTGAACTCTTCTTCTCTCTTCTAAATCATGAACAGCAGAACTGGGCACAGTTATTCCAGTGCAATGGTAATTTAACTTGGGCAAACAAAGATTTCCAAAATGGCTTTTTGTCTACAACATCACTATTACAACTCATATTAGGCTGACTATCCAACTCAACCATCTAAGACTATTTCAGACCATGACCTCAATTCTTCATGGATTACTTTCCTTGTTCTTGTGTTCACAACATTGCATTTTCCCATCCTGAAACATTTTGGTTCACCACAAGTAGCTTACTAGGTCAGACTGTACCAACTGCCTGTATTCTGTGTTATTTATCTTTCTTTCAATCTTTGTGCCATCTAAAATGTTTAACTTTTATAGCCCACCCAAGAAATTGCTGAAAGCATTATAAGCAGTAGGCCAAGCTAACTGATGGTTGCAAAGACTCAGGAAAATCAGAGTTCTCTGATTTGTTAGTACAGTATTAGCTTTATTTTAGACTGCTCTTTTTTTCCCAGTGTTTCCTAGCCAACTCTTTAAAAGTTGTTATTATATGCATGCTATTTGGACTTTCTAATTTTAAAATTACTAATTCTGATAGCTCTGTTTTTCATCATTCTTCCTCACTCTTAAAGTGGAAAGTTTCAATTAGTATATAGTACTATCACGTTTTCTTTCCCTCAAACATAAACCATACACACTTATTTAGCACTTTTGTTCTTTCTCTATTGGTCAAATTTTTTAGTAATCAGACAACACTGTCATTTTGATTCTGTTTGCTCTCAATATTCCTAACATACTCTTTTTTGTTAACTTTTAATTGTTCTGACCCATTTTCTTCTGAGTTCTTTTGCTCTCCACCTCAAATGTGTATACTTCCTCAATTTTTGTCACTGCTGTCATCTTTTGGTTTCTTTGTGTAAGCAGATAGACAGTTTTAGAAAGATACATACTGGAAAAAAATGGAGTATTTATTATAATCTTTACAGAAGATTGAATTTCCCTTTAAGCCAAACTGGTTTTTTTAATCCTCTAGATTTCCTTTTTGACTTGGAGAGTGGTGGAACTACTAGTAGAGTCAACCAGTAGAACAACTTCTGGAACAGTAGATCAACTTCTACTACTTTGTCTGAATTATTATTTGTGTTCTTCTGTTTACTTCCACCCCCATCCCACCTTCACACAGAGAGGATTGTTTTCCATGTAGAAACACGTATAGCAGCATGGAGAAGCCAGCAGGGAAGCACTAATGAAACAGAGGTATGATGTAGAACATGTAATTAGATTTGAATTTGTAGTGTAGTATAGCAGCAAAAGAGCATAGCTGACGGAAGTATCAACTATGCAAGAAGACATCCAGTGTAACATTATTTCCCTATAGCTCTGGTCTGACCATGGACAAATTATTATATTCAGTCTTGGGCCCCTCCTTAGTAATTTAGAAGGAATTCAGAGAAGAATGACAGAGTGATTACATGCTGATCAAATAAGACTGAGGCTATGGACACATGAAAAGAGCTCAAGGCTTGAGCCCAGAGCAAGTTGTATCATTGCATCTCCACACAAAGAAGCTAAGCATGATTATATGTACACAACACAATCTAAATACATAACTCTGAACTATATATCTACAGAGAGTTACATTTAAAAATTTATGTTAAAAGGATGTTCAGATTGCAAAACCAAGCATTCAAGTGGTAGGAAATGCCAGTGCAATTTTAGCTTGGTGCCTTTGTGAATATTCATGATGATACAGCCTGTAGCTGTATGATCTGTCAACAGTCTATTTTTTTCATACTCACATCATGGCTCATGTTTACCTCTGCTTGTCTGATCCCTGTTTTGGTCTTCTGCTTGCCACAGCTCCTGCCTCCCCTGTCTCTTATCGTCTCCCCCATCCACTGCCTGACACTTCTGTTTGTTCATAATCCTTGCACCGTGCCCCTTAACCTTCTCTTTTGACTCATACCCTTTCCTTCTTCTAGTCTTCTCTTAGCACTTCCCATCTTCCTCATCTCTCCACATTAGTCAGGCCATTCTTCTTTACCTCCTACAAATGTCATAGAGAAGGGAATGCTGAGAACACACAAAAGCCCAATTTCCTCCTCTCATGCATGATATTCAGGCCCACAATGCCATGAACAGCTGGGACAAAAATTATAAAGGCTTTTTCTACCTTTTTACCTCTCTTAAAGTAAGCTCAGCCACTCAAGAGGAGGCAAAGTTGTGTAGGAACTCTGTTGTTGTTGAGCTTGCTGAATTAAGGTAGACATTTTGAAGAATGTAATTGGCACAACAAGGGTCTTTTAAACCTGTGTAAGTAGGGGATTTTTTTTCCCTTGGAATTGAGTAGTTTGACAGAGTTTTCAAGGGCTGACAGAAAGGATAGGCCTGGTTCTAGGGGTGATCTTCCCCAGAAACTGAAAGTCAAGTGTGTGCTGCAAGGCACATGTCTGTTACAGCTTCTCAAGAGGAAAGAATGTGTTTATTTCCCTCTCATGATAGACTTTTCCCCCTTAATCCCAATTTTAGGGAAGGCTGACCTGAGCTATTCTATACTCTCCAAAAAAGTAAGCTCAAGACATTCATGTAGAGACTAAAAATTCTGTCCAAATGGTCAAAGGTCAACATATCAACATGGAGCAAGACCAACAAGAAGTGATGGCAGCCGTAACTGTAGATGGGTCTAACAGCCCTACTATACCATGGAGGAAAAACTGGCGACACAGTGGCTTAGGGGAAAACATAACACCCTACAAATATCTGGCAAGTATAATGGAAAGGATGGACAGAAATTATTTAGGATTCCCTGAGTGAAAGTTAAAGCATGAAACAGTGGTATGAAATAAACTCATATGGGAACAAATGCAAACCCTTTAAATATTTTTCTGAGCAAAAATATGAAGTGTAGCATGGGGAATATGAAGTGTAGCACAGAGGAGGATTTGGACTGGATGATTTAGTAGAACTTTTCCATCTCTTTTTTCTGTAACTAATGGCAGAAAACTTACCAATGACCAATAAGAAAAAAAGTTCCTGCACAATGTTCATCCAGTCCCTCTCAGTCTCTTTAAGTGGAGACTCTGCTCTCCTTATGTGTCCAAAAAGAGAATGCATCAAAAACATGAAGAAACACCTACAGTCCATAAAAGAATTGGAGACCTTAATGGTTTAACTGGGGGCAAAAGGCAGCCAAGCTTCTTCCTTTAACTATAGACGGAATATTTAATGGAAATTCACATACAACAAGATTTTTAAAAAGTCAAGACAATACTTTTATTGCTGTGTAATTTATACAGTCACTCAAGAGGGGAAAAAAGAAAGAGTCGAAGTGTATTTTAATGGCTGCATTAGAAATGGACAGGATTATAATTTACAGCTTTTATATTGCTTCTGCACTTTGTAGAGAAATAGATTATAAATTTTCAGTGATAATTTAAGGATTTAACTTCTAATCTAATCTTCTAGGTAAAAGAGCATTTAGTTCTCCACACCTACGTTCTTTTGGATGGGTAAGGACAGTATGAAAAGTATCTCCTAAAAATTACTAATTTGCAGTCTGCTAAAATTTTCCATCTCACTCCTTCCTTCCTTCCCAGTTCTCTGAGAGACCCTTATTTTATGATATTAAATAGCCTTAGAGTGAAACAGCTTGCACATTCTTAAAGGAAATTATTTCCTGATAGCAGGTTCTTCCATACCAACTGCTTCAGGTGGAGACAAATTCCTTTTTGGGATTGCATGTATTTCTAAATATTACCTGATGTAACTCTTACAAAAGACTATACTCAATTATATGATAAGGTACCTGATAAAACTTCTTATGACCTAGAGCCACAAGACTAAAGCCTCAGTCAGAGACTGGGTGGATGTAGGACTCATGGTTTAGTTTATGGATGAGAGATGGCAACTGTTTCCTAAGTGGCCCAGGACTGAAGTAACTGGATCCAACATGGTGTCCAAAGGTGATTTCCTGGCATCAATCACAGCTCACCTCCCACAGAAGGGACTAAGGTTACTTAGGAGGCCCAGCAGTGCTAAAGCCATGAGGAAGAAAGCCAGAAAGTCCCAGCACAGAGTCCCATACTTGAATGTGTGAACACTGTAGTGGGAGGTGCTGATCATCTCTCTCTGGTCACCAGGAGTGAAGCTGAGTCAGGGAAAGTTCAGACTAGACGTTAGGAAAAGGTTTACCAAGAGGGTGATCAGTCACTGGAACAGGCTTGCCAGGAAAGTGGACAGGCACCAAGCCTGAGAGAGTTCAAGGGGCATCTGGACAATGGTCTTTGTCATACAGTTTAGTTTTACGTAGTCCTGTGAGGAGCAGGGCGTTGAACTTGACCCTTATAGGTCCATTTCAACTCAACATGTTCTATGATTCTATGCATGTCCATTGAGCACTATAGGTTGGGCAGCCAATTACAAGACAATAATAGTAATCTACTGTTACACTTGAATAGGAGTTATATTTACAAATCTTATTGTCTGAGACGCTTGACATTACCACAGACAGAAAAACAGTAATTATGAAATAATAAATAATCTTGTTCTGACTTAGAGGTGGGCAAAATAGCTCTAGGGCTTCACAGACCTTTTGTCTCACTTTCCAGTAACTTTCAGCTTCAGTAGTGGATATAATGCTGGGAGCTAATGTTATTTCTCAGTTTTGTGTCGTGCAACTGTCACAGGCAGAGTGGAAGCTTCAGACAGAGTTTATTAAAGAAGCCCTCCCATTGAGTCAAGAGGTGCAAAAAGGAGCCCCTTGCTTTCTAAAATCCTTCTCAGACAGGAGCCAATGTGTGGTCGGATCCAATCCTAGCCCCAGACTCTGTCAGTGGTTTATGTGTAACGGATTATACATACAGGTATAATTGAACCTTTATACAACTTTTTCTTGCAGAATTAAGGACAGCAAACCAGATATATTTTTATAAATGGATATGGCTTATCATGATGATGATTAGACAAAAAGATCTTAATCGGGATTATTTACTACAGAGTATAGGAACTATAACAACTATTATAATATAGTGCAATATGAAGCAATAGTGAAGAAATTCTATTAAAGCAATTGTATTAAAGCAATTATATTAAAGCTAGGAAACCCAATTATTAAGTAGAGATTGATGTTGTACTCACTCATACCAGCGACAGTGAGCAAGTCGCTTTTGCTCAGCCTCAAGGAATAACCTTGAGGGGCGTCCCCAGTCAAGGGCGGAATCGCCAAGCATATACCCCAAGAAGGGATATGTTAGAAGACCCTGCTGTAAAAATATGGGACTGGGCTTTTATATATGACTGTCATATGTCTCCAGGGAAGCTGTGTCAGCTCAGCAGCTTTAGATGAGTTATCAGTAGTATCACCTGCTTGGTCCTTTATCCGGGTATTTTACCAGGTCTGCCATATCTTATCTCACTATCAGGATGTTTAACTTTGGGATTAATGAGTCAGGCTGGTTTCAGAATTGTTCAGCACCAAAAGCAGCATGACACCCCCTCTTCATTTACCACTGATAGCTTTGCAAATGGGGCATTGTTCGAGTTGTACTCCCCACTCTAGGCAGAGCATCCTGCTGCAGCAACATATCTGTTTGAACAGGCCTGTGTATCACCAATGGCAAATATGGCATAGGATTGTTCCTGTCTGAGTTCGGATCATGTCCAGGTTTATTGCTGAGCAAACTAACCTTTGAGAATTTTGTCTCAAAGGCTTTTACTGTCTCGAATTCTATGTTATTCTGTTTTCTCTAACTTAAGAGTTTTCCTTTCTGTATTATTTAAATATGCAGCTATACTTGATAAAACAATTTACTTGTAACTGGTTCCCTATTTGCCAGCAGTATTTTTTAAATCCACCTTCTTCCACAAAGTCACTCATCTCTGATCTACATAAAAAGTGCACATCATGTTAATTAAGATTTATTAAAAAACCAAACCTGCTCAGCTATAGGATTAACACACATTCAGATCACCATATGCATAGTTTGTATTTAAGGTCTATCACCGAAGTTGCATATTTAGAAACTTATAACTTCCTGTTATCATCTACATTGAGCTAACTAAATATGATCCCAAAATTATGATAGTTGCAAAAGCCTGGATCCTGAAGCTTACGTGGTATCCTCATTGAGGCAAAAGCACACAATATAAAAGAAGTTTGGAAAGAATAAAGTATAACCTTGACTAGTGACTGATGCCTTTATATTTGCTTACTCTGGGAATGAAGGACATACAAGTGAAAATCCAGGGGGCACTTTCAGGGAAAGATTTGTTTCTCATTGGAAAGGAGCAGGTTTGTTTCATGTGTGAGGAGATGAAAGCTTGTAGCTCCCTATTCCACTGACCTTTTTTATGGATGGCTGACACTACCCATTCCCACTCTGCTGCTCTACAGAGTCTGGAGCTACTGATGTTGGCCAACAGCCTTGGCATGCTCTGTAAGTTTTATAAAATACCATAGGTGTGCAGAGACAGGACCAAGGCTTTTGCAGGGGCAAATTCCCTAAAAAACAACATAGATAAGTGTGGGTGGGAACAGTTGGAGAGTTGATGCATCTCCAGTTCCAGTCAGTGCTCCTGTAGGAGCAAGCACTGGAACTCTCAGCAGTTCCTTCACTTCTTACAAGTCATCCCAGTGAAACTGAGTCTTCCCGAGATGTTGTGATAGGCACAAGGATCTGAAGAGGTGGACGGGAAACTGCTCAGGGTTCTGCTCTCAGCTCTATCAGGCAGGATTTCTCAATAAGAGGACAGATAATAGTAGCTGTATTAGTACATGAGGGAGAAAAGTAGACCTGCTACATAGTGCAATCTTTTTGCTTCAGCAAATAAATCATAATACAAAGACAGCAAGCCCCAAAGGTCTTTTATTCAGGTGTTGTAAGTTTAAAAAAAAAAAAAAAAAGTCATTTATCTCAGGTAGACTCTGTTTAAATAAAAGGTTCTTGGAAGACAACTCAGCAAGCATATTTAACATTAATGGGATTGGGAAGAATAATTTATGTACATTAGAAAAAAGGAAGCCCAAAAAATCATAAGAACTGAACACAAGCCAATTCAAAATTATTTAGGATCTTGTACAAGTTACAACAGTACATTCCGTGACTTGTAGCCTAATATCAAATATCTTGAGGAGTCTTTACAAAATCAAAGACCAGACACTGCTCAGGATGTTAGATCTATGATGAATATGAATCAGTTCCACTCTCTTTTCAGCCCTTACCACCATTCCCATGCCAATTGATTGAAGTTAAACTATACAAATTAAATGCAAAACGGGAATGCAGTAAATAGTATCCACTCAAAAACATGTCACTTCAAAAGTAAACATTAAATCACTACTCTTCCCCATCTCAGTCCCTCACCTACTCTGCCAGGTATCATGTCCTACTATATCTTTCCTCAGGCCACAAGACAGTAGACTTGGACTTTATTTACCTGTCAGAAATAAGCACATCTATAGTTTAAAACTCACAATAGGGCTAAATTTGGATTCTAGTCCTGTTTCAGAGTGCCACCTTCTTCAATAAATAGTGCACTTCGCAGTAAGGCAGCTTTGGCGTATTTTTTTTCCCTTGGAGAAGGTTGCTGTTATAAGGTACATTAGATTATTAAGCCCTGTCTTTAGAATAATAAATAAAAAATATGCTGTAACTGGCAAAGTTCAATCAGACACATTTATAACAGTTAGAGTAATCATCCTGTGAATCAGATTTTCAAGGGATGTGTTAAATTTTCCATAATTAGGGATCTTTAAGTCAAGACTCAATATCTTATTAAGAGGAATATCTCAATTCTAGTATAAATCCTTAGGCCTAATGCAGGAATAAGTTGGCTGTAGCTGTATGGTCTAACTTATGCAGGAAAGCAGATATCATAGTGATTTTGATTTATCATCTATGAAAAGGAATAATAATGGTAAAAATATTAGCATTACAGCTATTTAAGTAGTTAAAGTTACACCTGAGGATCCAGAGTTAGATTATTTAAGCACTTGATTTTTAAGGATACTAGGAGTCAAATGTGTTTTGATGGACTCTGTGGACAATATCCTATAGCAAACAGAAATCAAAAAAGGCAGTTATTCTACATCAATCTCCCAAAAACAAACAAACAACAACCAAAAAACCCAAAAACCAACAAACCAACAAAGAGAAAATAAATTAAACAAGGTTATGAATGCAAGGGAATTACAGGCTCAAAATGCTGAGGAAGCATTTGTTCACAAAGAAAAGAAAAATCAACTTAATTTTCAGGAATGTAGTAGGGATACTTTTTAATTAAAATTTCATTTTTCTTCAGAGATTTGATTCACTTGAAAATCCACTTGGCACTTTTTTTGTCACTGCCAAAACTGTTTCCCTAAGAAAAATTATCTACTAAGAGATGAAGGCAGGAAAAATTTAGAAAAAAAGTGTTTTACTGAAGACAAAGTAGGAAGTAGCAGTCCATGGAGAGTGTCATGGATGTGGAACTTTGGGGCAGAAATTTCAAAGACAGTCATTGTTGGCCCAATATTGTCTTCTCTAAAATCAGTAGAAAAACAGAGTGCTTTTTTTGAAATAATGTACTTTAATGGAAGAAAGCTAGTCCTGGGAGAAGTGTTTATGGTAATTAAACCTTTTGTGTCAATTACCAAAAAACTTTTTAAGTTTAATGGTGCAGTAGTAGATGACTATCATCATTCCCAAAGCTTTTCTTTGTAATAATTATTTGTCCTGGTTTCGGCTGCCGGCTGGGTTAAACCACAATGTTATTATAAATCCCTACCCTTCCCCTCAACATGGAGGCATTTTCTTTATTCTTAGCTTGAATGTTCACTTTGAATCAGGGTGCATAAGCCTAGCCAGGTAGCTGGAAGAAGCATGAGACATCAGATTCCCCACCGATTTTGTTGCACATAAAATATTTTTAACTAAAAGCACTGAATTGAGCACTTTAACATACATTTTGGCATCTTCTATCACTCTCGTCACAATGCTTTTAAATTCCAGAAAGAATCATTATCACTTGAACCCCCTAAGAAATTAATTTCCATTGTAGTAATGCTGTTAAATCACTTCACTGATGTCAGCCTGCCCTAATGTGTCTCAGTGCCACAGTCAAGTGACACCTCCCCCAGACACGGCCACCTGGGCTGGCCACAGCACCAGGGCTCACACTCCGTGTGCTGCTCCAGGTATCCAGGCTTCCCACAGGATCCCTGCACAGCACCAGACGGCATTTTCAGTCTTCTTACAACACCAGCACATTAAAAATCATGCACTTGGAGGAAAGTACTCTCCTCATTCCCTTTTTAGAAGCAGAGAAAGATGATTTTCTTCAGCAATTTGATTTACTTGAAATTGTCAGTCACAAATATTTGCAGAAGTGCTCATAACTATTATTATTTATTATTTTCACTGTGATAGCATCTATGAACAGTCTGTGGCAGAGCTGGAAACAGAATCTAGCTCTTGTGAGCTTACCAGTCAAGTGCCAAAACCACAAGGCCTTCCTTCCTCCCACACTGCATGTATTTGTAAAGAATTATGCTTTTTAAAAAAAAAAAAATTGTAACTGCTACAGCAGTGTTAACCCCCCTACTCCCCCTCCCCTAAAATATTCTGATATGTATTTGATCTAGGAAATAAGTTTTTAGGGGGATTTTCACTATATTGTTTTCCTCTAGATCAATTTCATGTTTTGTCCTTTGAAAAGGCCATTAATGGAGGAAAATAATTACCACAACACACTTGCACATTCTTAGCAATTACTCATATGCTCATATTCAGACATTCATATGTACATAGTCAAAAAATTCAACCTGTAGAAAACATTGATTTCAAGGGTACTTTCCACTGGTGACTGATCAAACACTGAAAGCATTTAACCTCTCTCACACTCTACAAATACTAGTAAGAGGAAGTGAGAAAAAAAAAGGAACTAGCAAAGTTTCAAACAATGGAGTCAAAGAAAAAGGTCTGTGTACAGTTTTTTTTACCACGACCACAACAAAATGTAAGTCTTTTAACTTTTATTCCTATAAAAGCACAGATTGCTGTGGGTCCTGCTTTCAAAAGTCACAGTGGGGAAAAAGGGCAGGGAAAGGGCTAAGTGAGCCAGGATAGGAGGAACCCTTCCGAGTGTTTTAAAATATGTAAATAACTTTTCTGCTGAATGTGGCTCTGATTAAACAAAGCCATTATTATTAGCTTTTAAAAATTGTAAGTCTGAAATATACACAGCAACTTGCCAAGTAACAATGCTGAGACACTTGTTTCCTATTCTTACTCTCATCTTTGTTTTTTCACTGCGCTATCCATATTATTCTCCTTCTTAACTTTGGGCACCAGCGTGGTTAACCCAGTGGAGCCCAGGTCCATGACTTGTCTTCTAGAGGCTGCTGCACCATGAAGTGCATGTAGCCAGCAATAATAGCAGTCTCCAGACAACACTGGGCACGGTGCTTATTACCATGAGTAGTCTCATTGAAGTCAATGACACTGCTTTATTCCAGAAGTAGTTACAGTGCAGTTAATGGCTCTCTTTGTAGTGTAAACACCACACCCTATGAAAGTGTTTCAAACATCAGGACTTTATAAGCGATTCTGGCCAGGTAATCTGTCTTTATTTGTCATGCTGAGCATCACACATGATTATGACATGATGTATTACAAATTAGAAATGCAGTAACTTCAGCTGTTAGATGTAGGTTTTTTCACTTTTGTAGTTGTTTCACTCTTTATAGAAATGTGGCAGTTATGCTAGAGCTAGGACTCTAAATGCCTTTTTCTTCAACTTATCTATGTGCCCCTAAATCTTATGCACATTTTTCAATTAGACTGTAGTTCCGATTACCATAATTGGACTACAAGATACATTTAGCGCTTCAAGCATTGTGCTACTCCAGTCAGAATTTCTGAAGATTTATCTGTCTTTGAAAAAAAAAAAAGAAATTGACATTCATTAATAAAAAGAGAAACTCGCAGTGGGGCTTTTTGTGCATATAGATGTGAAGATCACACTGGAGCTGCAATTATGCCCTAGGTGACCTCGGTTACTCAGTGTTTTTCTCAATCACTATGTGGTTCCTTTTTTTTTTCCTTTTTTTTCTTAGTTGTTGTCGTTTGTATTTTGTTATATTTTGAGGGAGGAAGAAAGTGTCAAGTTGCAGTAGGATTGAGTGTTTGGCAAAGCAGCATGTTTGTTTGGGAAGGACAATCTTGCACAGATATGACTGATTCACAATCAGGTGTGGTGGTGAAAAAGATTAATGAAGAAGCCAACAACTGCCCTTCAGCAATTTCAGTGAAAATTGAGCTGCCCAGTATGCTGGGAGAGAATTACTTAAAGAAGCAGGACGTGGCATAGCACTGGTCAGATAGAAGAGCCACCTACGTGGGTCTTCCTTCTAAAGGAGCTGAAATTCTAGAGGAATGGAGACCATCATGTACTTTGTGTGTGTGTGTGTGTGTTTGTGTGTGTGTTTGAAGCTGGAAGCGCTTCAGCCTATATGTATTTATCACATTACTATTTAGGAATGTCTTTTTAGGTGCTTACATGTATTCCAAAATGCTGCAATGAGAAGAAAAGCAAAATGGGTAGAGTGGAAGGTGAAATGGTGAGGGGAAGTAAAATTGTGGGGGGTTGGCTGGAGCACCCAAAGGACAAGACAAATGCACTAAATCATTTGGGTGACTAAAACTATCTCCTTGTAATTAAGCTCAAAAAGAAAAATTGCACAAAATTATTATGTATTTCCTAATAGAAAAAATTCTCTTTCATTAAAAAGCAACAAAAAGCAACTCAACACAAGTAGATCCAGTGAGGAAAACAAAGCAAACCAGAAAAATCTTTGTTAAAACTGGTTTAGGTTTGCTTAGAGGTATTTTGTGCCCTTTCTGAGGAGCAGGTGTGGCAAATCCTAAGTTTCTGAAAAGCAGGGAGTGCATGTGCAGATCTCTCAGTTTAAATTTTTGAAACCTGGGGAATTCAAGTTTTAATTTGCCTCCATCTGTCCTATTCTCAAGCACTTACTCAGCTGCATGAAAAGATCATCACATCAACGATTTTTGAAAAAAAGTTATTTACAGTGCCTTCATCCTTCTGCAGATGACTCAGTCTAACACTTTTCTTTCACTTGCCAGTCTGTAAACCCACAGACCACACATATCTCCCATCTAGCGGCTGATGATCTCAGTACCCTACCAGCAGCAGTGTACACATGACAGTGCAGAAATGAGGCACACAGGCTCTTCCCAGGTGCACCAGGATCTCTTCCCTTTGATCCTGAATGCAGGAGTCACTGACAGGGATTCACATACACACCCAGGGAGACACAGCTGCTCCCCAGGCACCTCTTACACAGCCCCTGTCCTGCTGCACTGCTCCATCCTCTCCTTCTGTCTCTGCACAGACACCTCGTACACCGAGGGGCAGAAAAGCCCCTGGGGCTTCCCCAGCAACGTGTAACTTCCAGAGGGCACAATTAGGCTGCAGGGCCATGTCATTTAACTCTTTGCTTTCCAGTTTTCCAAAGTGAATTTTGCTGTGTCCATGCTGTGGAGTGAGACAGAAGGCATTTTTTTAACTAATAAAGCACTGTTTGCCTCTCAATGAGTGTGCAAAATATTCCAGGGAATGACTTTATAGCGGGTACGTCATCAGTGCTTTTCAAGTTGTCACTGCAGAGCATGCGCAGAAAGCAAAAGATTACATTCATAACTCTGAGTGTTTACCCCATGAGACTGATTTTAAGTGCCGCGATAATTTGATTACTGTGTATTTTCAGTGAAAATAGTTCCAGTAACTTGGTGCTTCTTATAAAAGCACTTCTAGTGTGTATACAAATGAAACAGCTCTTCAGTTTGAGTGGTAAATAGGTGTAAGAGAAAGTAACTACCTGTTTTCAGGTGTAATCTGCAAATAAAACATAGAAAGAATAGCTGAAGTAAACAGTAATTAAATATTCGTGGTGGAGAGCTAAGGCTCATATTATATCCCAGAAAAATATGTAGATCTGTCATGTAACACAGCCAGTATTTTTAATGATCCTTCATGGAGCCCTGATGGCATATCTTGCACAAGGTACTTGAAGATCAATTAATCGTTAGGATGAAAGGGCCAAGAATCCACACCTCCGTCTTACCGCCCTGAGGCTTTGAGTTCAGCAAAGAAACACAAACCTTGCCAGTAAACTTATCATCCAGGGCTTTGCAGCTGGCAGTCTGTGGAAAGCTTGATTTAAATGCTAAGTCTTAAGGTGTGCTCTCAAGCTCCCAGGATGTTCAAAATAAGACCAGGTTCAGGTTTAGACACGCTGTCAGCAGGCAAAGGACTGGGCCTGCTCCTGAGGATGCCCAGGAGCTTCTTTTGGCACATTTAAATGTTAAGGAGCATAAAAGTTAGGAGGCATGTCTAGCCTTTGAGCCAGCTGGAATACACACTTGTCTCAGCAGCACATTACCTCCACAGCCCACATATGTGCCATTTCCAAATCAGTAAAACAATAAATTCCTTTAAATCTCCTGTGGCAACACTTCCTGAGACATTTTACTGAGCAAAGTAGATGGTGCATTCAATATTTGATTAGTGACAAACCGTTGTCACTTTTTGGGTGGCAATGTAAGTGTATGTACAAGGTACCTGAAATGTCAGGAACTAGGACCTGCAGTAAAATGCTCCTGTGGGTGTTTACTTTTGGGAGAGGTGGGCAGTGGAAGGCTGCTGTGCCTTTCTGGCACCAAAGGTAATACTCTGCACAGCTATGCAACACAAGTAGAAAGCTGTGAGCCCCCAAAGCAAACAAATTCCCAAATTCTGCAATACGTCTGTGTCTGTAAGGGACAGGCCATTCCAAAACAAAAGTTTATCTCTGTTGTTAATACCATTGAGATAATGCCATGAAATGATAGCTGTTTGAATTCACAAATGTGTGTTTACATGCAGTGAAGAGACAGCAAATATATACAAACAGCCTGGACTACCCTTAATGTAGTATACATTTAAATTTTGAGAGAAAATGCAGTAATAAATCCCATAGCAGTTATTTTCTAAGCTCATGACTCTCCTTATAATTGTTATGCCCCTGTAAAACATTTGAACTAGACCTCTAAACATGGAAAAGGCAGCTTAATCTGATGGAAAAGGACAATTGACAGCAGGCAGATTGCATTTGCTTACTGGAGAATGATTCTCTTTTCCAGGCTGTTTTGTCCTTTTGGACAGAGTGCCAAAAATTATTGGTATAAATGGCAGTTTGAACAAAGCTCAGTTTAAATTCAGATGCTAATGGAGCAACCAGACCATGTATCAGCACACAGGCTGGGGGCAAAGGCAGGGGGCTCTTTCCAATCCCTGCGTTTGTACCTGGTGGAAAAATCCATCCTTGCTTAAAGGTTATCTTAAGGAGACACCAATCTCCATGACTAGGTAATTATGACATTTTGTGCATCTCTAATAAAATCATGTGTCTTTATTTTCAGCTTTAAAAGGAAAGTGTTAAAGAGCCCTGGCCACAGAAAGCTTTTTATGAATATGACCCTTTGTCCCGGGTAGGTATTGCATCAGGAAGTACAGTGGCATACTTGTTGCTTAATTTTAGAAGGGAAAAGTTTTTAAATTTCATAGCAAGAGGAAATATTAATATTTTTATGGGAAATAATTTCTGAAAATAACTGCTAGTAGAAAAAACAGAAGCACCTGAGGATAATATCTAACATCCCAGGTGGATTATTAGTTGAGAAATTTAATTTTTCATGTTAACATACCTGTTCCCATAAGAAACAGATCTCTGTTTTCTTAAAAAAAACTCCACTGTGTCATTGTTGGTTTTACAGTTTTTTCAGCTTAAAAACAATTAGAAAACTACTTACCTGGCATTTCATTAATTTAGGCAAGATGATTGGAATATATCCATCTTCTAATGTCAGATGAATATTTTAAAACATAGATACTGTAATAAATAACACTGAGCAAGTATAACACATGCATAGTGGAAGACAATAAATTGTTAGTATTAATAGCAATCAGTTCCCAGTTGCAACCATTTTCCAAAGGAATACAGTTAGAAGTTAAACATTTTGTTTCCTGTTATACCAAATTTGCCTCACAGCAGATATTTTCTCAGATAAAAGCTCTAGCAGTGCCACCTTGGGTTCTCCTAGGATCATATTCCCCTCTTGAAAACATTTGTGGGTGTTGGCAAAAAAAAAAAAAGAGAGAGAAAAAATTTAGTGTCTCACTGGATTGAACCTCAAAGGCTTTCTTGACGCAAGTGTTACTTTGACCATGTGAACATGGTTTCCATTTTTTAAAAAAACCCCTAGATTAAAACATGAACAAACTGTCCATTGAACTTTTAATGTTTCTTTTTTGCTTTGATGGTTAGCAGATTTCTGCTTCATAGATTGCCTCCTCCCCATACATTCTAAAAGTGAAACGATACATTGTAATTTGAATGATAATTGTTTTGATGATTTAATTGATAGCAGACAGAGGAATAAAATCCCTGTTTTTCTCTGCCATGCAGATGCTATAGCTACATTTCTTAGTAAACATCTGTGTATAATTAAGGGATGTTGCACTAAAACTGTTTCTTCCTTACCTTTACCCTGGGGTTTTCTTGAAGCTCTGTAGGATAATCCTGGTTCAGGAAAGGAGAAGTTGCCTCTTGTCATTCAAGGAGCCTTTATCTTTACTTTTAGCGATTTAGGTGCCAAATAAAATTATCTGCCTATGTTGTTTTTAATGACTGCAAGACCAATCACAACACATGCCCTTTTTTTATCTTTCCAAGGATCTTTGCAATCTCACCAGTTTTAAAAAAGAAACCTTAATAACTGTATTTCTGTGCACACAGGGTTTGACCTAGTGTGTGTATATATTTTTGCAACTGCAATATTATATGAAAAAAAGCAAAAATATTCAGTAAGATCACTTCTAATCCAATTGTTTTATTGTGCTGTAATACTGTATTTTTTAAGAGCTGCACATCTTTGCATAGACATGTAAATCAAAAGCAAACCAAGGACTGTTCAAACCTGCTCTGCCTATGTTGCACACAGGGAGTTATTCATTCAGTTTATCAGCCATAAAAATAATTGCACTACACTCAAAACTGACTGACATATTTTATAATTTTTAACACTAAAATGTCCTGGTAAAAGAGAACACTGCAATAACAACACCTGATTAGTAGAAAATCACTGCTGTAAATTACAGTGTTTGCAATATAAAACAGGACTGAAAGAGTTATAACTTTAAATTAAAAGACATAATCATGATTTTGCCTCCTTTTATCCCCTATAATGTCTTAGCAATATCCTAAATAGCTTGTCTATTCCTAGTCCTGCAAAAATATCCATGTGACTGCTATTGCCCAGAATATTATTTTATTTTTCATTTTAAAATTTAAAATAAGACAAATTGCCATCAGTGTGTGGGTGTTTCTTTAACATAAAGCTAAAATGACTGCTAATTTTTAGGGGATAAACAAATGTTTACAGGAAAGTAAAAAAAATATTTACGTGTGTGTGTGTACACAGAAATCTTTCTAATCTGGATCTCCTTTCTCCACCAGCAAAAGAGCAGTTAGAAGCAAAATGCTATCTACTGTCAGACTTGCAAAAATAACTTCAAGAAAAGTTGGCTGTCACAGTAAAATAAATATCATATTTGATATTTGTGAGTATGTAATTTGAAAATATTGACCTTTGACATCAGTGATGCTGTTTCAGAAGTGTTAAAACATTTTCCCAGTATCTAAAAGCCAGGATAAATCTTGTGAAACTTCCTGAGTATGTTGTTTTTCTTTGCCATATTATATATAATAGATCTCGATTCTTGCATTAGCTCACGTGAAAGTCCCAGGGATCTTGATCGTCGGTAGTGATGGACTCCAAGAGACTCTGTGTTGCTGTTTGATGGCCATTCCAGGAGTTAAAATCACCATCAGAACTAGACAGTGATCTTGGAAGAATGGGCTCAGACAGGCTGGAGGGTACCCTTAAGAGCACGTGGGACCCTGCATGTCCAAGTACGCCAGGTAGATTAATTCTATCCATGTTTGCCCAGATAAATAGCCCACAGGGTGATTGAGAAGCCGTCTGTCTTGAGAGGCAGCCAAAGGCAAAGGATCTAAATAACAGTGCAGCACGGCTCTGCTCAGGGTGCTCAAGAGACTACTCTGCCTGAGCAATTTTACCATACCATAGGTTTCTTATGAATTACTATGTCACAGATATTGGTTTTCACTCTATTTTTTTAAAATTTCATATGGAAAATCAATTAGTAGAGAGGAGGTTTGTAAGAGAACAGCCTAAAAGTCAATTCTTAGCTTAGATTCCCCTGTCTGAATTCCACATACTTGACCATGGTTCGATAGCATTGACCATCTCAGCTCAGGAAAGGGTCCCAAATGTGGAGCAGAAAGGAGCTGCATTAATAACCATCACTTGGTCTTGTTCTCTCAGACCTACTGCATGATTACTGTCACACGTTTTTGCACGGTGCCTGTTGGCATCTATATCTGCCTATGAATAAACAGAGAACTTCAGTTTCTAGCACTGACAGTCTCTCACTCCTTGAGAAGCTTGTTTATTTATCACCTCATTAAACTAAAGAAAATGAACAAAATATAAACAAGTCAAGGTTTTAGGGTATCACAAGGGTGGTCTTCTATTGCAATATAAAGAAAATGTTGCAGAAATATGTAAGCTTTGAATGGTATAATAGGCAGAACTCTTCTTTAGTCCAATCTACCTTATTCCTGTTGCTACTATTATCAATCTAAATTTAGAGAAATATGACAAGATGAAAAAGGAAATTATATAAACAAGGACTTCAACTTAAAAAAGGCACACTCTCCTTCAGTAGTGCACATGTAGTTCAGTATTTCTCTTGGCATAGTTCAGGCATATCTCTAGTTAACAAATATATTCTGCTGTCAGCCCTTTTCAAGAATTACATTTGATGCTGGATGCCAAATAACTTTGTTAACTATTAATAAATAACTCACAGGTATCTTAGCTAGCGCGCACTTGAGGAATTATGCTAATAATACTTTCTGTGCTGGAAACAAGGGAAATTCCCCCCATGAAATTTCTACTTTTGCTGACATGTTCTCTAAGCTCTGCTTTCAAAATGGGTTCGTTCTCACTAAGTCAGCCATTTAATCTCATGGAAAATCTGATCACCATCTATCTGCTTCTTGCTGATGTTGCTGAGAAAATTCCTGTTGACTCTGGAATGGGAAAGAATATGGATCCATCAGTTTTGGAGTCTGGTCTGAGTGTCTATGTTTCATTAGCTTCGTGGTAATGAGTCTTTGCAATTTGAAAAGAGCAGAATAGTCACTACCATGTGAACCAAATTACACTATATATTACATGCTACCTAACTAACAATAAAATATTTTATAGGCAAAAAAGAGCATTAAGTGACACTGTGATTTTTCATGTGGCTTGCAGAGAAAAGATCCCTAAGGGATACTTAGATAAATTATACCCCAAATCTCAAGGTGCGTCTCTTACTTATTTTTAGTGGGATAAATTTTTTATCAGGTTTATTTGAATCTGTTTCAAGCCAGTCCCTTTTTAAAGCTGCTTTTTTAATGCCCCAGAGACTGAAATGCCTGTTATCTCAATCACTTCTCCTAACACTGAAGTAATTAATCACTATCAAGTAATACTAGTAAGCCCCTTTTCACATACCATTTCCTTCCTACATTTGGTTAATCCAATAGAAAATCTGTGGGGCAAATTTCATCCAAAGTGAAAGTTTGGGAAAAAAATCCTTTTACAAGGGAAACTTCCAAGAAATGAGGAGTTTTTAAAGTGTTTTGACTTCAGAACAAAAAAAAGGGGGGGATTGCTGCTTGACCACCAAATTCACTGTTAATGGGAAGAAAGAGGAATATGCAAAAAGAGTTGGTGTAAGAAGGAAACCCCTGAAAATTCAGATGACCCTTTTGTCTCTACTTTTGATTTGAAGATCTGATGAGTAGAAGAAACCTTCTTCTCATTTCAATCAAATTTTTTTATTTTCCTTATGGTTAATATATCTATTTTTCCTTGTAAATTTTCTCCTCAGAGATGTTAGACATCACTGTCTCAGCTTGCAGTTTTCTGGGCCCATGGGAATTTCAGCCCTCAAATCCAGAGAGTGTTTTAACCCAGAAGAGGAACATTCTGGATGAATCTGCCTTTCTCTTTCCCATGTTACAGCTTGACAATCTTGTCCCTGAGAATTGCTTACTGGAGTCTGTTTCATCAGTCTTCTAGAAAGGATGATCATCTGTTGTACACACCATCTCCTCTTCTTTATAGACTATCATATAATGTTAGACAATTCCACCTTACTGCCTTTATATTTACTTAAAGCTTGATGATGGTTATTCTGCATTGTTCCTATTACTTGTAATAGCATCTAATTTCACATGCTTCATTAAAAGATCAAACATTTTTCTTATTTCAAAGCTTTGTGTTTATTGTACAGTGGCTGCAATTGGTTTTGACTGCCATGGCCGATTCCACATCCCCATTAGGCACCACTCTCACCTGGTGCTGCTCTCATTGCTTCCATTTACCTTTCTTCTTCCACCTTATTATTTGCCATATACTTGCCTCTTCTGCAAGTCAGGTCTTCTGAGTTTTAGCATTGATAATTCGGAAGAAATGTTCATCAGATTCATCACCCTGAATCATAGAAATGTATGTGACATGTACCCATGGAAAAAAATAAAAATCCACTCATAAGCTTTTCCACATATGCATCTCAGTAATCCAACGTTAAAAGAGTTTTGTGTTAGCCTCAGCTTTTGAGTTCTGTCATGACTGGTTTTCATCAGAATGTATTTAATGGTAATAAAGTCTGAAAATGGTTATCTTCTTGAGCTGTAACTATCACATGTTCCTTTCACAGCTGGCAACAATCTTTTAGCCAGTCACGAACATACAAGGTCATTTCTTCTGTCAGATTGTCTGATTGTTAAATGTCTGCAGTGAGGTTGAATTGGAGTTGTTGAGTGAGTTCTGCTTTGGAGCCTGAGGTTAGGGACATGTTACAGAAGAATTACTGATGAATTTTCATTTTCTGCAGGAACAGCTACAGGGAATCTTCCATGTCTCAGCCTGATTGGATGGTTATACCAACAGTTATTCAACAAACAATCAACAAAATTAAATGAGAAGTTTTCTGACTGTTTTATCTATGTTAGTCACTAATGAGAGAAAAGAGTCCGAGGGAATCTTTGTTCACCTTCTCAGTGCTGGATATAGTAAAGATCAACTTTGTGAGAGACATTGGCAACTACAGAGTTTTTTCCTCCCTTCTCTTTTAATTTAGACAAGTCTACATCTACCCATGTTTGATTTACATCTAATCTTTAGATATGATTTTCTAGTTCACTTTGGGAGTACAGGGGAAACTGTCTTTTGTATTTAATAATGAGGTGATGTAAAATTGCTTTTGTNTATATATATATATAAATGCATAAATAGCAGCAAAATCTACAATTTTAAAAGGGTAGTATTCTAAAAGGACTCATTGGTGCTCAACTATGACACCATGGGCAGAGAAACCCTTCATGCCACCCCGCACTTCTTCCTGCAACAACAGCTTATTCCTTTTGCAAGATAGGGCACATGCTTCTGCATGGATGTAGGTGCTAAACATCTGGGTTCTGGTTACTTAAAGAAACCTTATTTTCCTGAGTTTCTTTTCTCAATCTGAAAGACACGAAATAATGAAGTGGATTGTACCATACTGGGAAAAAAGTTATCTCCTTCACGAGCTGCCATGACAAAGGCAGATGTGCTGAACGCCCTTGATTTTGTTGACCTCATGGAATGTGCAAACCTGGGGATGGATGCTCTGGGAATAGTGGGGAGTATACAGAAAGCAGACTATTACTGCAAAAATATTACTGCTAATAACAATAATTATGTCTCATGAAAAGAAGCTTAATGATGGGGTTAGATAGTTCTTTGATGAGATAGTTTTCAGTTAGAGGAAGATGCATGCACTCTGATTTTACTGGAATCAGAAGAAATGGAAAGAACATGAACACCTTGCTCATAGTGCTGTTTCCAGATAAAGCTCATGATCATTGCCTATTACATATTTCCATGCTTTAACCATCACCTATTTTCATGTGACATTTTCTTTGTCCAGGGCTGTTAGATCTCTTGCTGTTGCTTCTCCGCAGAAACTCATATAATCCATAAACAGGTTTGCATCCCCACAGGGTCCTTGGGTGATATTTTTCATGTAATATGTAGCTGGTTTGGCATAAACAAAATGTAACTACTGAAGACAGGAGCCTGAGCAAGCCTATGTGATTGCTCAGCCTTCAGCCTAATGCTTTGATTTTGTGAGCTACACGATATAACACTTCACCTTATTCATATATGACTTCATCACCTATTTCTGAGCACTCATTGGCCTTCCAAATGTTATCATGAGAATGAAATATACTTAATGCTCTCATTCCAAGCCATCTGTTTCTGAATAAGTTTGGTTTTAGCTAGATTTGTGGAAGATATATCCCTTTGATGAAGATAGATTAGCTCCGCTGGAATCCACGTAGCTTGCCCCCTTGGAGAAATAATTCTTCCCTGCTTAGACAGTCCATGATAGAGTGAGCTCTAGGATAACTATCTACCTAACACTAAATTTTGTAATAATGGCTGCTTGTAGGGAGGTATTTGCCTTGTTGGAGTATATCATAGTAGAATGAGGGAAATGCTGAAAATACCAGTGAGTTTGTTCCAGTTATTCACTGTCAGTATTGCCTCATTCTCTAGATTGCAACAGTCCAGGAAAGGATGATGCCACCCTTGACTTCAAAGACTAGCTCATGGGATAATGGATATTGCCTTCAAGGAATGAAATAAATGTCTTTTCATCTGAGCTTACCTTTTTCTTGTGTTTTATAAGTAAGCTACTGGCAATATCAAATATTTTTCTGCTTGAGTTTAAACACTTTTAAACTCTTATGACTCAATGTATATGTTAGTAATTCTACACTATTTTCAATTAGTAGAAATAGAATTTATAGTTTTATTTCCATTTTTTCAAATATTGAACTTTTCATTAGCCAACAAAGAAAGACACTTAAATATTCTCTGCCAAAACTTCTCCACCTTTCTGCTGGCTTTCCCTTAGTTACTTCATTTACCTTCAGAGTCCTGCATGGATTCACAGTTAGCATTATCTAGCAGTCTGCCCAAAAATGAATATCCTCAAGCATTAAATCTTCTCCTTTCTTCTAGACTCTCCTGGACAAGTCTAATCTTCCAAGAGAAATTTGAACCAATACAGGCTGAATTGCAACTGTATTTGCGGGATGCAGGTTATAGACTTATTCATCAAAAAGGCAGTCCTAAGTAATAAATAATGGAAGATTATTAGGAGGTATGATCTCAGCACTTATCTTTTGGATTTACACTAAGTGATGAAAAAAGAAGAAAAGATACAAAATTGTGTAAGGACTACAAAAAATGTGGTAACTCAAGTGAAATCTTCTTTGCTTCAATATGATTTTAATATAAAAAATAGCTCTTTAAAGGTAAGTCTCTTGATTTTTATTTTAAGAAAAATAAATTAATTGAAAGGTAGCCAAAAAAATCCCATATCATTGCTCATTTCATTAAAATGCTGATATTCAAAGTGTCATACCATGTAACCTTGCATTTATGAATCTTTCACACAATGGAAAAAGTTTCTGGACTTCCAGAAAATAATATAGTTGAGATTAAGTTGTTATAGAATTAATTATGTTCTGGTCAGACATCTAAATGATCATGTGAGAAAGAGCATGAATGAAAGAGGTGGATCAGAAGAATTAGCTCAATAGTTGCACACTGAGCATTGGGTAAAGAATATCTGATTTGAATCAGAATATCATCGGGAAAGTTCTTGTTGAAAGATTGCAGAGTATGTATGAAAAATACGCACATACTAAGTTGAATTGATACAATAGTAAAGAGAGATGGAAAAACTCCTCATGAAAATCTTTTCCATAAGAAAATGTGAATTTGTCAAAATGTGTTACCTTTGGCAAATTTCTAATCCTACTTAGGTTTTGATAGGAAAATTCTTGAACAGCTAAGTTTCTTGACAGCTCACTCTCCAAACCCTTAGCAGTTTGCCTGGAAGACTGCTTGACAGAAGTATTGGTTCTGAATTGGTTTCTTGAAGTTCTGTTTAAGAGAATTGAACTGCAGGTTAACACCCAGGTAGGTTCTCAACTCCTGACATCTGTCTCTGGGGTGTTGTGAATGATTCTGGCAGATCTGAACGCAGTGGCTGTGCCTCTGTCTGGTTTTCCTGTTGCCTCACTCAAGGGCATAGTGTTACTTTTGCTTTCTGATACTGAAGATATTTCAGAGGGCTGATCCACTTTTGGTATTGTACCAGGTCAATTATTATTCTTCTAAACAGAAGAATTGTCATGAAGACTCAGACTAATAAGTCTGGTAGGAATTTGTGTTTGGTTCAGTGGTTGTACAAATCAACTAGGTTTTGAGTGCTTTCAATCACATGCTAGATTCTCCTCAAATAATGTTGAATGTTGGATTACAAACAATAAATAGTTATTGTAAATATAACTCCCAAATTACAGATTATTGATGAAATTCAGCTGCAAGATACTCATTCTTCTTGCTCTGTCTCCACTTACAAAATAGACAAAATTCACAGGCTTTTCAGTCTTGAGCACAAGAAGAAAAAAATAAGAAAAAATTAGGTGTACAGGCAGTAACTGAACTGGCGTGTTACAGTGTGTGCATGATGAAAGTCCTGGAATCCTACATTCTATGATGACTGAAAGAAAAGCTACAGAATCAGATTCAGCTGAAGTATCTTGAGCCTCAGTATGCCAATAGACTATTTTCTAACTTGTAGCATATATAGATCATCTTCATACGAGCTGATTAGGCCAAAAATTCTCCTGGTGAAGTATCTTCAGTTTCTTTCTTCTGGTTGATATTCTACTGTGCAAATGGAAAGCACCATCTAGCCATATAGAAAAAGTAGAATGACAGTAGTCAAGTACAATTAAAGATTTATATTTAGGCCAATACACTATTTACTAAAGGTTTTAATTCAAATAATTTACTGGGGTTTTTTTTATAATTTGTATCCTGTTTGTAATATTGCAATATTCATGGAATATGACAGTTCTCAGAGTGTGTTCTAAGTTGACTTAGGTGACATAAACATTTCATAGAAGAGGCAGAGATGATAAACTACTTTTGTATGAAATAATTTTCCATTAAAATGTTCTTTCTATGAAATGGAAATTTTTTGCAGGTTTATGTCAATACTGAAAAAAAATCAGTCAAAACTTAATGTTCTATGAACAGGAATGGAGTAAGTAATTTAAGTTTGGTATTTGGGGGCTTTGTTTTTTGTTTGACTTTTTTTGTTTGTTTTTTAAGGGTGTTGGTTTTGTTGCTTTTTTTCTTTTTACTCAGTTTAAAGCTCTGTGAATTAGATATCACTTATAATTTTTCAGCTCTGTGAAGTTCAAATGTTTCTATATCTTTTCTCAAAAATAACATTTCTTTTGCTCCAGACTCTCCCTCTTTCTATGGCATAGAAGTTTTATTTACTAAATATGTGTTGCCAACTCTGAGTTCTCATTGACCTTGCTGAGGAGTAAAGATACTCTGTTCTTCGCATAAATGATCATGTGATTCCTGAGTTCAAGGTTTTAATATAATTTTTGCCCTTTAAATCTAAAAGGGGAAAACAAAAGCTACAGAAATTTATTACAGCAGTAATGCAAGTTATATAGAGGGATTTTTCAGAGCAAGTAGCATTGCGTGCCTATAACTACTAAAGGTTTCTGAATATAGAAAAGGCCAATTGTTTCTCCAAAGAACTCAAGGTTTTAAGAATGAGATGGGAATTTTAAAAGCTACTTTTTGTTGTAGCCAAAATAATCTATTATTGCTGTAATAATGTTTTAGATTAGGGTTTCAGATTGGAGATTGTGGCTACTAAGATTTTCCTGGGGATATCTGTCAAAAGATAAATGCTTCGGTATAGAGAGCTTCTTTCTAGTCAATAACTATTCATGAACAGACCATCCACATAGGTTTTTCTACCTCTATCTTGATCCTGGTAGTAACCAGCATTTCCAGCATTTCCATTTCCCTTGACACAGACTCCTCATTCCCAGCCTGTGCTGCCCTCCTCCTCCAGGCTGAATGCTTTTATTAGGGAAATCGTTGAAAATTGTATTGCCCTCTTCCTTAGGTTTATTTTAGCATAACAGATTCCATTATTTTGTTCAGAGTGTAAATGTAAAAGTTCCTCAGTTGGTCCATTTTTAGATGAAAGAGCTGGTGACAATAACTAACTTCAGTTCTTGGGTGAAGATTTCCACTGCAATCTACAGATTAGAGGTTCTCCTCTCTCTCAATATGATTCTCAAGCCCCAGCAAAACTCAGGTTGCAGTCACAGATTAAAGGTGGAAGAAGCTTATCCTTAGTCTGACTTCTGTATTTGAATAAGTGTGTGGAATTCATGCTGGGGTATAGTGCATGCTGCATTTTCTTTGAAGGAAGGGGAAGAGCAGATAGAATAGAAACCAGGTAGAAGCATGTTAACTCACCAAGTGTTTGCAACTGTGACTATAAATACATAAATTGTAGCTTTTCTTTCCATTAGCCATTTCACTTTTCTAGTAAAGAAAGAGAACTCTGATTCATTCAATGTTGCCCCATTTTGCAATCCTGTAATCTGTCCTATAGATCTTTTTAGAACACTTCCCAATTTATAAATACATATTTTAAGTTATGAGTACCAGGACTGGACATATTTCAAGCTTCAATAATTCCTGATACATTAGCAATATAGTAATAAGGGAAAGGAAGTACTCTGCCTTATTATAATTAATAATTTAATTAATTATAACAGAGGTCATTGTCAAAGTGAGAAATAGGTTCCTCTGCTCTAGGCTCTATACTGTCCCCAAAAGGAGATTGCTGCTGCAACCTATGTTCTTTATTCTGAGATTAATGTCTTTATATGTTTGGCTTTATGAAAATCCATACTTTTAATTTGTACCCAAGTTTGTGAGTGAATGAAACCATATTGTCTCATCCTCATCTCTACGTTCCAGTTTTCTGTGATTTCTGTTAAACACAGTGAAATGTTACTTGTGTATTAGAAAGCACCTTCGACTGTATTTTAACTTTTCTGGACACTCACTTAATATTTGTCCTTCTGCTTTCATTATCAGTTGCCTACTCAATCCCTTTCCCCCATTTTACTCCATATGTATTGATAAGTTTATGTGCACATATTCACACAGAGCCATACAAATATTATGCGCATGAGTATTTTTAAGAATGTCTTTAATTTTCCTTCTAAGCCAAGTTGGCTTATTACCAGAGCAATTGTCCTTTATTGATTATGGCTTCTGAACATCTAGTAAAATATTCTTAAACATTTCCCAATTATTCATATTTTTCTGTTTAAATTCTTTCTCCCAGTAGATCTGGCTTTATTTGTTCTCAGCTTTGGAAAGTTGACTCATTTAAAGCTCCAAGTAATTCAGTAGCTGCCATAAAAATTCTGAAACAAAGCCCAAGGAAAGTTCCTGACCTGCTCTTGGTTTGGTTCCAGAAAGAATATGAAAAGGGAGATGATGCACAGTCTTGATTAAAATTAATAAGTTTCTGAAAGAGAAAACTAATTTTTAGAGCTCACAGTAGATTTTCATGGTCAGGAAGCTTGACAAGCATTGAAAATCCTTGTAGTTGATAATGCTGGGCATCTCATGAGCAGTACTATTGAAATGGAAAGTGCTGATATCTAGGAGCAGTGGACCCTGGAATGGTTGCCTGTGACAGTAGTGTGAGCTCCCTGGTTTTTAATCTATTCACTAACACACCTCATTATGACCCAGAAATGCCTGTATTATTGTAACCAGAACAAAGATATCAGTTTGATTGTTACTCCTCTGCATTGTGGTTCTGTCATGGTTTAACCCCAGCTGACAGCCAAGCTCCAGGCAGCTGCTCACTCATTCCCTCATCAGCAGGAATGGGGAGAGAATCAGAAGGGTAAAAGAACAGTTGTGGGTTTAGATAAAGACAGTTTAATAGGGAAAGCAAAAGTTGTGTACACAAGTAAAGCAAAACAAGGAACCAATTCACTGATTCCCATGGGCTGGCAGGTGTTCAACCATCTCCAGGAAAGCAGGGCCCCATCACATATAACGGTGCCTTGGGATGACAAACACCATCACACTGAATGTCCCGTCCCCCCCCCCCCCCCC